>JARYHS010013630.1:196057151-196123520 GCA_031002005.1 Vandiemenella viatica | reverse complement strand
TCGTACATTAATTGGCGAAATGCTTCCCCACGAAGTCTACATTTCAAAACCCCTAATCTTTCTTCCGCTGACAAATTGGCAAGCTCTAATATTGTCTCTAACCGAGCAAAAAACTCATTCACGTCCTCCCCTGAATTTCCACTGAAAGTCACATCCGGAGATAAGAACGAACTTAGGAACTGCAAATTGCTACTTTTACTTTTAACAGTGGTACTTCCTGCAGCCAAGCTAGCAACCCGCTCATTCAAATCATTTACTGCGTCCTGGACTGTTACTGAAGTCTTTGCCATCATGCAAAAATAAGGCTGAGGTCCACTTACCGAGATGTGTCACTGCCAAGATGTCGCGCCAACCGCACCCCGCGCCGCGCCGGAACGCCTTCCTTGTAGCCGCCGGCGTGGACCCGTCCTCCACTGCCGCTCTCCGCCGACTGACTTCCGTTGCTATCTGCACGCAGCCCGAAGTCTGCGACGTTGTCAGGTGTCGCGTTATCTCGCCTCCAGCTGACCGTGTGACGTCTGGCTGCCTCGCTGCACGCTGCCACGCCTCCCGCCAGCTGCTACCGCCGCCGCTGCTCGCTGCTCTTCCGCTTCGTCAGGTCCTGGGTTCGATCCTCTTCTGACCACCAAACTGTGGTGGACCCTTTTGGGGGTTGATCCGCGCCACGGGTTTGTCAGGATGGTGTGGCCAATGGGGAGTGAACTTACTTGTGGCTGTATCTAGTACTTCTCTTCTCGCAGATCGGGGCAGCCGTCAGTTACTGGACCGCCGATAGTCTGCTGCCTGCTTGCTAGAATAATTGCTATCTCTGACACCACGCCCTGAGGCGAGCAAACAGGAGAGGGAATACTTTGCCTACTGAAATTATTAATTAATTGGTAGACGGTCTACTGCAAGTTTATTGCCGTAGAAGATTGCGATACATGGCAAGTAATCGCCGAAAGCCACAGTCCACTCCGTTAACGGTTTGCAGAAGCACTTAGCGATTAGACGACGAGCGGATAGCTGGCTGGGTCGGCAAGTCGATGCCCGAGGCGCGTACGATCAGCTCCGGTCTCCAAGTGACCGCTCCTTGCTATATTACTTAAAATGAAGGCTCGGTTGACCTGCTTAGCGGGGCGGCAATAACCTATCGGACATCGCACCCACTAACAAGCGAATTGCACATTCCTGAAGTGGCGATGCCCGCGCGGCCCCAGTACGTGGCGAAATCGCCTCTGTCATCAGGTCAACGGCTGGCTGGCGACTTTTGTCGCTCGAACAAATTCCTGTACTTTAGTAATAGTTACTATAATTCATTACGCCTCTGACAGTTGCTTGCAGATGATATAATGCTACATAATAGGATCAAAATGGTAGAAGACTGTAAGCAGCTGCAGGGTGATCTGCTGGGTAGGTCAACATGGGATGAAGCAAAAATAGTTAGCTTATTAGGTACACAGATAAAAATCTAAAGGTTGACTATGATTATGAGTTGGGGAATATTTAGTTGTTGAAGAATTGAAATGTAAATACGTTGGTATAAAATTTGATAACAAACTGAACTGGGCCAGAACACACTGGAGGTGTAGTAGGAAAAGCTTTCAAAATCCTTCACTTGTTGGAGAGAATGATGAAGATATGTACCAAAGAAGTAAGGAAATTGGGTTACAAAACTTTGGTCAGAACATTGCTTTAATATGGTAGTGTAGTATGGGACACACATTTTACGTATCAAATACAGGAAATGGAGGGGGTGCAAAGAAGGGCTGCTAAACTTGTCTCTGGAAATTACCGCAGAACGTAATCAGAAACTGATATGATAAAGGAGCTGAAATAGGATTCATTGGAAGAAAGGAGAAATGTGAAGAGAGTGGGAGATGAGACGTGGAAATATAAATGAAGAGTAGTGCCTGAAAAAGAAAAGATGACCATGACCACATTCTGGCACTCGATTTCAGGCGCAAAGGGGTGGGAAGATTTTCTTTCGTACGTAACGGTGTCAGGTAAGTTACCTAGAGAAATGATGAATAAATTATCAAAAACGCTGAATGAATTTAAAGTTGAAGTTTGTAGAGGGTAATAGTAGGCTGGTAAAGGAAAGGGGAAGAATGGGTGTTTAGGGAAATTGCCACTGGTGAGTGCGTTCCATCGAAATTAAGTTAAATTCTAGGTAGAACGGTCAATTTTTTTACCTCTCTGCTTTTAAGTAGTGTTGTTTGTGTGTTGTTGACTATCGTATTTTTTACAGATGAATGTAGAGTGTAAATTCTGTGCCAGTTCAATGTTCCCATCCTACGGATAATTAACCATCAACAGTATTGTCCCACACCTATATTCTCTATGGAGATATTGATTTCAAATCCCATCACGTTCTATCCACCGTCTTGATTTGTCAGATTGATTCCTATCGTCCTATAGGAAAACGGCGTTTCTGTTAGAATGTGTAAGATACTACACACATCAACTTTTGAGTTCTTGAAGTGTGACACATGTCTGACAAGCTACATAGTAGGCCTACTTGTTGCATGCGCTCTTTGCTTATGGCTTTACGCCTCGTCGACGTCGAGGTCATTAGAGGTGAGAAAGGATAGGGGCAAGGAACGTGAAGAAATTCGGCCATGGCATTTTAAAGGAAGCATCCCGGCATTCACTTTGAGAGATTTGGGGAAACAATGGAAAACCAAAATATGGATGCTCGGATGGAAATTAGAACCCGCGTCCTCCCGAACGCGAAGCCAGAGCGTTACCGCTCACCCACCACGCTCTGTGTGTTGTATGTGTGTTAATCGTGAGCCAGCATTGAAGCCCATAACATCTGCTAGTACTACTCTTACAATCTACAGGTTATATACTGTAATCAAAAATCGACAACGTACTAGATATATCTACCAGTGTCAAATTTGATGACACGCAAACAGCATTTTACACATCAACAGTATTCAGTAAAAACCTTTAATAACAATGACGAGATTCGGGTGAATGTCCACAACCAAGACACTTACATATTGCAACGTGAAAGCTTCTTGCTTATTGAAGAAAGATTTCTCAAAATTTGCATCTTGTAGCATATATGATACCACCCCAATTGTAAAATAAATAGTTTTCGTAATTATTATTTTTTATTAAATCAATGGTCAATGTATTATATGAATTAAATGTAATAATTCGTATATTCTAATTGCTCAACAAATCCCCAGATTAGTAATAATTGTAATATCCTTGATCATTTTTATGTTACTAGAATCTTTGGTTCGCTAGCACGGCCAAAGAGGGGAGTTTAAGTCCCGTTCTGAACATGGAGGAAAGAAAAGAGAGGAGACCTTCTCCATACAACGAAGTGAAGCCGAGAAGATAGCGGTAGGGTGGGGAGATCGCCATATTGCTAGGGCCAAGAAACACAGGGAATGTATATGGAACGGTAGAATTTCTTCGTTTTTAACCTTCGCATGGGGTCATATTTATAAATACCCTAATTGGTATAATCCCCGTGCGGCCACCCAGATTTATGTTTTCGACTGTTTCCCCGAATCACTAACAAGGTGCTCAATAAATTACTGATAAATAATAAAAAATCAATAATTTGTTCCTTATGCTACAAAAACAATATTCTGCTAAGGCTATATTCCAACCTAATCACAATTTGACTTAATATTGTCGCTAAAAAGTCAAATGATGCAAACGCAACTAAACACATGAAACGTATTGCGAATTACATTTCGGATAACAAGAAAATGGACTTCATTACGATTCCTAGTTCGCATAACACAGATTATCACAATTAATTTCATCATACACTTTCAATATAAATTACAACTGGACTAAAGCACGTAGAATAATGTATTCGCTGCATCGCGATGTAAACTTGATCCACACGCGAAAAATAGTAAGACACAATGGTTCTCTGCATCAACAAATATTTGATAACACCGTGTCCTACTGAGAGCTGTGAATAAACTTTTTTAACAGCCATTGTATATCTATAATGACAGGCCCTACTCTTGCAGACACTGCATTACAAACACTTCAAGAACAATAATTACAACGTTACTTACCTATGGAATGTTATTCCAAGTTGTTTCTTACTTGTTCTGTTTGTGCAGCCATAGGCAACACAAGTTGGCATAATTAAACACTTTGAAATATGAGAGCATGAAATGTTCCCAGGAGGGACGGAAATGAAAACAGACCACTGTTCTGAACCTGCTAATATTACCGCCGCGCATGCGCAGTCGGCTCCAATGTTTACAGGCGGCTTCGCAGTTTTAGAGACACATGTCTCTCTCTCTTTTCCTACCTCCGTGGTTCTGAAAGAGTGAGGTTGTTATCGCGGAGGCTATACCAAGCGCGCACCGTGTATCATGAATGCTGCGGCATTACTTATTCTTGTTCATTAATTATTCTTGTTTGTTGGAGTGTATGTTGGTGGTTTTGTTTAACAGTAAATCCAACCATACTAAATTTTCATCAGAGTATTAATCTGTAATTAGAAGTATTCACCTGACCTCATGATAGAATTGACAGTGTATTAAATTATAACCTCCATACTACGTGGGCAGTCGAGAGATGTTATATAAAGGGGCCAAAATACCGTACAAAGACTTGTAGTAGGAAGTCGTCAATAATCGCGAAGCTTATAGCAAGTAATTCTCTGCAGAAGCAGTTAATTAATATTTAATGGGAGGTTATATCTGACGACTTCTATCGAGGTAATTAAGGAGGTTATACCTGGCGACTACTTACGACAATGCATTCCCGTTTCTGTTTGAAGAAATTCGGTACACACTTAATGGAAATGAAACAGATAAAACTAGAAACGTTGGGAGTCTCAAGCACAATGAAGACGTATATTTCAAGCGAAATCGTTTTACTGTTACTGTGATTCCTATCATATGCCTCCAACACGAGGGTTAACTCCACACTGCTTTACCTGTCTACATATACCACTGTTGGAGGATTATGCAAATCTTTAAACAATTTGTATATTTCTACAATTTTTAAACTGCAAAGTATATTTATATACGCTAGAATGAATAAGAGGTATATTTCAACGCCATATCCACGCACGTGTGCTCAGTCCGCATTTACATCTTTGTCGATAACCTATATGCAGTCTAATAGTCTGGGTGTTGGGTACTTGACATTTCGAAAAGGGTCTCTTGCTAATTTCAAAAGAAACAGCAAACAATAGATTTCATTATCTGATTCCATTTGTAAGGTCTTACCGCTGTACGCCATTAATCGTTGACTGGTTTAACTTTCTAATGAAGTGTGTTAGGTGTCTGATGGAGCATGTGGTACGTGTCGGGAGGTTATCTATCCGTATTTGCGAAAAGTATCTCTACACTTATTATATTTTCTATCTGATTTTGGCTGAAGTAAAGGCCTTACAAGGTTGAAATGATGGAATGAGCAGGTAAATCAGACAACAGAACATCTGAATACCATTAGGAATAGTGATTAATAGACAGTGAATTCAAGTGAATACGGTAGACGAGGTGGTAGAATCCTGAGATACAACCTAGGAGTTACTGTAGTAATAATGTGAGATCGATGAAACACCAGTACACCTGGTTGTTGGTGAAACTGGTAATCAGCACAGAAAATTCTACAAGATATGCTGAGTACAATGGATACAGAGAGTGAATGAAAATGTGTTGGTAGAACCAATATTCCAGCAGCATGTGCAGACGTTTCGAGATTCATGGGTTGTCGCTTCAAGCTTACCCTGTAAGATGGTTCGTTTCGATAAGTACTGTACTGTAGAAAGTGAGTTTGGTCGTGTTGAAATCGAACATTCCTGTCGGACTTTAGTATTTACCCTTTAGACTTGGGTGATTGAATTGTGTTCATCAATTAGTTGATCATTTCATTTTTGCTATAATAGACGGTATCACCAGGTATTTCGTTGCAAGTGAGTGTGTAATTCCAAGACTCCCATCACAAGTTAAGCAGTTTCGTAAGAGCTTGATACGCTCTTCGTTAATTAACTAGGTCGTCCTGTCACCAATTAATGACGATAACAAATAATTACTACGTCCTCAAATTCCCAGTTCACTATCGTTGGTCGCCAGAGGTTTTTACCTTCCCCAAAAGGTTAAATAACTACTGTTTGGAATGGACTAAATAGTTCCATGAAATGACAGCACAGACGAATCACTTTACACTTCATGCTTATTTATCCGTGAGCTCCATAAAAACAATTCACTCTTATAAAACAATATACTCGTCAAGAGATACTAAAGTACCAATACACTAATATTCCAGGGGATTAAAACTGCATAACAGTAGTAGGGGATAGCCGATTTAAGGAACTGCCAATCAGCGTTCAGGGATCACATGACGTCACGAAGTGAGAAGCCAATCAGCGTTCAAGGTCGTATGACGTCACAAGATGGCAGCCCGTTATTTCTTTGGCCGGCCAAGATGGCGGACCGGCCAACCAAGATGGCGGGGCCGTTAGTTCCTCGACCGGCCGCACAGATGGCAGCATCTCCTGGGGGCGCTGGACCGTTAGTTCTTTGGGCGACTGGTAGATGGCGTTCGGTGAAAGTATTTCCGGCGCGCTCTGCGAAATGTGTACACTGTTTCAACGACTGTTATCTATGTTTGCTTATCCATTAAGCGTGACGAAATGTGTACTCTTCGCGTCGGCTGACTATTTCTGTTCTGGCAAGATGCAAATATTTCAGCACAGTAAAATATTTTCTTCGGTTCTGTGTCGTGAAAAATACTTAAGCGTGAACCATTGCGATTTTTTTTACTAAAAAATAAAAAAGTCCACATCAACTGATATTACGTGAACAGACATCGGTAGCGTTGGGGCTAGAGTGCCGAAGGTCGCCGGTTCGAGTCCGGCCGCGGTGTTTTTATTGAAAAAGCCGTTCCAACTCGTCAATTTCAAAACGAAAATCAAAATTTTAGTTTCCATACCTAGAGAGTATGGCGCCAGCCTGCCTTGAATAAAAAATAAGTCGAAAAGCATAAATGTTTCCTTTTAACGTTCGATATGGGGGGGGGGGAAAACCGTCATAAACTTCAGATATAAAACCGAGGAAGAATTCTATGTGTACCTGTTTTCATGAAATTATTTAGCGTTCTTGCCTCGCATTCGGGAGGACGGAGGTTCGAATCCCCATCCAGGCATCCATGGTTTCCCAAAATCACTCCAAGTGAATGCCGGGGATGCTACCTTCAAAAGGCCATGACCGAATTCATTCCCATTCCTTTCCCGTCTCTAAAGACCACGTTGTTAGAGAGACGTTAAAAAAAAGTACCTGTTTTAGCGTTCTGGCCTTGTATTCGAGAGGACGGCGTTTCCGGGCATCCAGATTTGGGTTTTCCATGGTTTCCCCCAAATCACTCCAGGTGAATGCCGGGATGCTTCCTTCAAAAGGACATGGCCGAATTCCTTCCCATTCCTTGCTCCCCATCCTTTCCCCGTCTCAAAAGGCCACGTTGTTAGAGAGACGTTAAAAAGTTTAAAAAATGAAATTATTGTGATAAAGTATAGCAATACCACACATACGTTATTCCTTTCAAAATTCGTAGCCTCAAAAACCCATCAATGGTGAAATCCTTTCATTGAAACCGAGAGACATTCACCGACGAAGGTAGGGAAAACCATAAAAAAATTCCGTTCATCGAAGCAGGCAGACATTAAAAATTAATACACCGACGAAGAGACGGGAAACAAACTCAATTAGTCACATCATGTTGGATTCGTTATGAACAATACAATATAGCTCACGAGTGTCACCTACATTCCGTGTATTTTAAAGGATGTATTAAATTGTGTGTAATGAAACACAGACACTTTTTGAACTCAAAGAGGCATTGAAGGGGTTTACTGATGTATGTAAGTGTGACCTCGATGAATTAATAGCTCCTAAACTAAAGCAAAGTTGTCGATTTGAAAACCAGTTTCTTTCCCTACAGACATTTCTGAAGTGAATACATGATGTTAAACCAATCAGCATGTAATTTTTTCAAGCCTATTTCTCAAACCTACCATACGTTATTCCTTTCAAAATTCGTAGCCTCAAAAACCCACCGACAGATATTCACCGAAGAAGGTACGAAAAACCATAAATTCCGTTCATTGGAGCAGGCAGACATTAAAAATTAATTCACCGACCAAGAGACGGGAAACAAACTCACTTTTTCACATCATGTTGGATTCATTTTGAACAATATAATACAACTGACGAGTGTCACCTATATTCCGTGTATTTTAAAGGAAGTATTAAATTATGTGTAATGAAACACAGACACTTTTTGAACTCAAAGAGGCATTGAAGGGGTTTACTGATGGATGTAAGTATAACATCGATGGGTTGAGAGCCTCTAAACTAAAGCAAAGTTATCGATTTGAAAACCAGGTTCTTTCCCTACAGACATTCCAGAAGTGAATACATGATGTCAAACCAATCAGGCTGTAATTTTTTTTCAAGCCTATTTCTCAACCCTGTCTTTGGACTAGAGGCCACTTGAAATTATTTGTGACAAAGCCTTTCCCACACCAAGGCTAGGAAAATCAAAGTTTCCAGTTTGACAATGGCAAAACTCAAGGAATGGAAACATCAGTACGACTCCTTATTTCCCTAATCTTATCTCTGTTGCCATTGGTATAAAATATTTCATTGCACTCGTAATTGTTGCCACCAAGGTCAAACCTTTGTCGTCTGTCAATCCAGACCAATCTATGTATCAATTCTGTTATGCTTTCGTAAGCAATCACAAATTGAGTGTCCTTAGCTGCACTTTGTCTAAAATTCCAATAAATCCCTTGTGATACATCAGTGATTGACACCTTTAACTGTATTTTACAGCTCAGCACGTATGTTCCAGGAATGAAATACCGTCTGTTAATCTTACTAATTTCACCCCTATCGAATCGAAGTACGCGAGTCCTATGTAATAAAAATCGAGTCACGCTAAGCACAGAACATGTCTGAGACCATCGCCTGTGACCAAGGTGGACATATAGAAAATTTACCCACTCCCTTATGTGACGGCTCCTACTGATAGTCTTTTACGCACTATTCCTAATTCTTTCACCAAGATCCACCCCTAGCCTCATCGCCAACATACGCCCAGCACTTCCTCAAACCACCTTCTGTTTTCCAATGATTCCCAATCCAACCCCTGATCAGATACAGACAGGGTTACCTTCTGTTCGTGCGTTAAAGTAAACCAAAAATTCAAAATTCTGCTAATCAGTAGCCAGGTACAAAAATGTTCATTTAAGGTGGTTCTACTGCAGTTTTCCAGGAAAATTCTCCCTTTTTCCAGGAAATTACTTTTCAATAAATCAGGACCCAGGAGAGTTCTCCATTCGGTTTAAAATGTTCCCATCTACCGCCATCCTTCGGATTCAGGACCAAGTCTGACATTTGTTTGTAATTGCATGCTTTGTTCAAGTTACCACGATAAAGTTACCATAATGCTCTTAGCTAACTGATAGTTTCTTGGTCATCAAACAGGCATCATAACCCACATTTTAATAGAAGATCCCCACACATCGACAAGTATCCAAAGGTGCAGACACTAGTTCTATTGCGCCGAAGATAGCACCCACGCTTGAACTGTCGTAAATTGTTAGATCAAAGTGGGTGTTTGGATATTTTATCCACTCAGGCCTCATCATCTAAAGTCTAATGACAGATTGTGGTCATGGCCAACTTAGGCTCCATACACCACTCAGAATTATTCTGCCAATATCCATTCTAACAGCATTATACACCACATACAGCCCCTGGCACTCTTCCAATCTCCCAATGACATCCAGTCCAGCTCCTTTATTAAGGCACTTGTTGAATATTTTCCACTAATAAATCTAGCTGCTATATTTTGCAACTTGCATTTGATGTACAAAAAATGTGGTCTCCATACTACACTTATATATACAAGAAATGGTCTGACTGTGGGTTTGTACCCAAGTCCTTCGCTTCTCTGGTACATCCCCTCATCACCCTCTCTGTTAAATGATTTTTATGTAGTGAAAAACGTGAGAAACACAATTCGTATGCCAACACAAACGGCAGTAAACTGTAAAGAGTACAGTGAAATGGGAGATTGCCTAAGCCCTGAAGCAATGGTTAGAAGCACACGTTGATGGTGAGCATAATTCTATAACCATATATTTTTAGACTCAAATTAACAGAGGAAGTAGACACACGCACACACTTGTACATGCATACAGCGAGGTCGACAGAACTAACAGCAAGCATCATGGAAACGATGAAGTGGGGCAGAATTGTCGTTACCACTGATTAACTGGGCAGAACTATCTTTAAAAAAATCATCAGACAGACGAGCTTAAGTCAGGTATCACAATACTTACACTTACATGCACAAAGAGAGACGCAGATATACATGTACAAGTCTAAAGAAAGTTCAGGACAACTACCTGCACCAATCATGGAAACAAAAAAAGTGGTGTAGTACTTTCTTGCCCCCCATGACTTGCTGAAAAACAGAACTCTCCTTACATATCATCTGCCTGGCGAGATAGAGGGTGTGCAAAAGATGGCATGTTTTCACCATACACCTAAGTATTTACATCATAAATAGTGTTCATCACACACAATTGATTACATTTACCATCAATACGTTTCTCCCACACTGAAACCCTATCTGCCATTCATTAAGAGTGCCCCAGGTACCATGAGTTACAATAGACATTTGACTATCAGCAGATACCAGAACCCCTCATATTCATACTAGGTCTCAACCACAAATCCATACATATCCATGCACAAGCTCAAAGAAACAGGAACAGCAAATCATACATCCAGATAAATGAGTTTAAGGAAGGTATCACCAAACTTACGCACACAGACTCATATATTCATGCCTACAGCGAGCTCAACACAACAACCAGCCCAATCATGGAAAAGAAAAAGTGGGGCAGAACCCCCATGGCTCAAGACTGACGAAAAAAATCATCATTAACATGTGTTCCAAGTAACAAACTCCTCACATCAAAATCATATCATTTAACTCACACTACAGACCTCTCTGCCATTCAGATTCGTTGGTAATATGTACAAATCTGTTCACATGATCAGCACCACCTCTATCCCACGCCACAAGCCTTTTCTGCTATTCAGTAATATTTGCCCCACGTACCACGAGTATCAGTAGTCACATGGTCATCAGACGAATATCATCATTTAACTCACACTACAGACCTCTCTGCCATTCAGTATCGTTGGTAATATGTACAGAGCTGTTCACATGATCAGCACCACCTCTATCCCACGCCACAAGCCTTTTCTGCTATTCAGTAATATATGTCCGACGTACCACGAGTATCAGTAGGCACATGGTCATCAGACAAATATCATAACTCCCATAGTCATACTAGGTCTCACACACTAATCCATACGTCACCACACACAAGCACTCACGAACAACCATCAGACAGACGTTAGAGTGTGTGCAAAGGATGACATGTTTTTGCCATACACCTCAGTACTTATCACATTATCAATTAATTACATCAATACATAGGTAGCCAGTCATTGTGAAATCTCAAAGTCGAGTAGAATCCTATCGTGATAGACACACAACCAAATAGAAAGACACACACAGTTACCATACATCACCACACACACATACATGTAACTGGAGGAAAAGGACTGAACACCCTAGGTCCAGACTGAATAGCTACAGGATGTGCGAAATATTTCATTTCTTTGCCACAAACCTCGGTGCTCATCATACCCAAATGATAACATCTACATAGGTGTCCACTAATGGAAAAATCTCAAGTAGACTCCTACCACCATAATTACACACATAACCACACAGGAACACGTACACACACATATGTCTATGCATATACCACAATTTCATAAGTTACCACATACATACAAGTAACTGCAGGAAAGGGACCCGACACACGACGTCCACACTAAGGTGTTACATGATAGGCAGATGATAGCATGTCTTTACAATACACCTCAGTGCTCCCACACATACTTGATTTTTAATGTGCCATCAGTAAAGCTGGTGGCTGGAACTAAGCTCTTGGCAATGTTTGACCAAAAGTCATTTGTTAATAGCAGCTCATCAAAGAAAAATTTTGGGTGAACCTGCCCAGGCGGGCGCGGCGGGAGGTGGCCAGGTATACCGACCTACTAAAACACGATGTACGCGTCCGCTGTGAGGAAGGGTCGCCACCTCCCGCCGCGCCCGCCTGGGCAGGTTCACCCAAAATTTGTCTTTGATGAGCTGCTATTAACAAATGACTTTTGGCCAAGAGCTTAGTTCCAGCCACCAGCTTTACTGATGGCACATTAAAAATCAAGTATGTGTGGTGAGCACCGAGGTGTATTGTAAAGACATGCTATCATCTGCCTATCATGTAACACCTTAGTGTGGACGTCGTGTGTCGGGTCCCTTTCCTGCAGTTACTTGTATGTATGTGGTAACTTATGAAATTGTGGTATATGCATGGATATATGTGTGTGTACGTGTTCCTGTGTGGTTATGTGTGTAATTATGGTGGTAGGAGTCTACTTGAGATTTTTCCATTAGTGGATACCTATGTAAATGTTATCATTTGGGTATGATGAGCACCGAGGTTTGTGGCAAAGAAATGAAATATTTCGCACATCCTGTAGCTATTCAGTCTGGACCTAGGGTGTTCAGTCCTTTTCCTCCAGTTACATGTATGTGTGTGTGGTGATGTATGGTAACTGTGTGTGTCTTCCTATTTGGTTGTGTGTCTATCACGATAGGATTCTACTCGACTTTGAGATTTCACAATGACTGGCTACCTATGTATTGATGTAATTAATTGATAATGTGATAAGTACTGAGGCGTATGGCAAAAACATGTCATCCTTTCACACACTCTAAGGTCTATCTGATGGTTGTTCGTGAGTGCTTGTGTGTGGTGACGTATGGATTAGTGTGTGAGACCTAGTATGAGTATGGGAGTTATGATATTTGTCTGATGACTATGTGACTACTGATACTCGTGGTACGTGGGGCAAATATTACTGAATAGCAGAAAAGGCTTGTGGCGTGGGATAGAGGTGGTGCTGATCATGTGAACAGATTTGTACATATTACCAACGAATCTGAATGGCAGAGAGGTCTGTAGTGTGAGTTAAATGATATGATTTTGATGTGAGGAGTTTGTTACTTGGAACACATGTTAATGATGATTTTTTTCGTCAGTCTTGAGCCATGGGGGTTCTGCCCCACTTTTTCTTTTCCATGATTGGGCTGGTTGTTGTGTTGAGCTCGCTGTAGGCATGAATATATGTGTCTGTGGGCGTAAGTATGGTGATACCTTCCTTAAACTCATTTATCTGGATGTGTGATTTGCTGCTCCTGTTTCTTTGAGCTTGTGCATGGATATGTATGGATTTGTGGTTGAGACCTAGTATGAATATGAGGGGTTCTGGTATCTGCTGATAGTTCAAATGTCTATTGTAACTCATGGTACCTGGGGCACTCTTAATGAATGGCAGATAGGGTTGCAGTGTGGGAGAAACGTATTGATGGTAAATGTTATCAATTGTGTGTGATGAACAGTATTTATGATGTAAATACTTAGGTGTATGGTGAAAACATGCCATCTTTTGCACACCCTCTATCTCGCCAGGCAGATGATATGTAAGGAGAGTTCTGTTTTTCAGCCAGTCATGGGGGGCAAGAAAGTACTACACCACTTTTTTTGTTTCCATGATTGGTGCAGGTAGTTGTCCTGAACTTTCTGTAGACTTGTACATGTATATCTGCGTCTCTCTTTGTGCATGTAAGTGTAAGTATTGTGATACCTGACTTAAACTCG
Organism: Vandiemenella viatica; assembly: GCA_031002005.1. NCBI lineage: Eukaryota > Metazoa > Arthropoda > Insecta > Orthoptera > Morabidae > Vandiemenella > Vandiemenella viatica. Next base: position 196,109,728 of record JARYHS010013630.1, on the reverse strand, counting down.
TCTGTCTGATGATTTTTTTTAACGATAGTTCTGCCCAGTTAATCAGTGGTAACGACAATTCTGCCCCACTTCATCGTTTCCATGATGCTTGCTGTTAGTTCTGTCGACCTCGCTGTATGCATGTACAAGTGTGTGCGTGTGTCTACTTCCTCTGTTAATTTGAGTCTAAAATATATGGTTATAGAATTATGCTCACCATCAACGTGTGCTTCTAACCATTGCTTCAGGGCTTAGGCAATCTCCCATTTCACTGTACTCTTTACAGTTTACTGCCGTTTGTGTTGGCATACGAATTGTGTTTCTCACGTTTTTCACTACATAAAAATCATTTAACAGAGAGGGTGATGAGGGGATGTACCAGAGAAGCGAAGGACTTGGGTACAAACCCACAGTCAGACCATTTCTTGTATATATAAGTGTAGTATGGAGACCACATTTTTTGTACATCAAATGCAAGTTGCAAAATATAGCAGCTAGATTTATTAGTGGAAAATATTCAACAAGTGCCTTAATAAAGGAGCTGGACTGGATGTCATTGGGAGATTGGAAGAGTGCCAGGGGCTGTATGTGGTGTATAATGCTGTTAGAATGGATATTGGCAGAATAATTCTGAGTGGTGTATGGAGCCTAAGTTGGCCATGACCACAATCTGTCATTAGACTTTAGATGATGAGGCCTGAGTGGATAAAATATCCAAACACCCACTTTGATCTAACAATTTACGACAGTTCAAGCGTGGGTGCTATCTTCGGCGCAATAGAACTAGTGTCTGCACCTTTGGATACTTGTCGATGTGTGGGGATCTTCTATTAAAATGTGGGTTATGATGCCTGTTTGATGACCAAGAAACTATCAGTTAGCTAAGAGCATTATGGTAACTTTATCGTGGTAACTTGAACAAAGCATGCAATTACAAACAAATGTCAGACTTGGTCCTGAATCCGAAGGATGGCGGTAGATGGGAACATTTTAAACCGAATGGAGAACTCTCCTGGGTCCTGATTTATTGAAAAGTAATTTCCTGGAAAAAGGGAGAATTTTCCTGGAAAACTGCAGTAGAACCACCTTAAATGAACATTTTTGTACCTGGCTACTGATTAGCAGAATTTTGAATTTTTGGTTTACTTTAACGCACGAACAGAAGGTAACCCTGTCTGTATCTGATCAGGGGTTGGATTGGGAATCATTGGAAAACAGAAGGTGGTTTGAGGAAGTGCTGGGCGTATGTTGGCGATGAGGCTAGGGGTGGATCTTGGTGAAAGAATTAGGAATAGTGCGTAAAAGACTATCAGTAGGAGCCGTCACATAAGGGAGTGGGTAAATTTTCTATATGTCCACCTTGGTCACAGGCGATGGTCTCAGACATGTTCTGTGCTTAGCGTGACTCGATTTTTATTACATAGGACTCGCGTACTTCGATTCGATAGGGGTGAAATTAGTAAGATTAACAGACGGTATTTCATTCCTGGAACATACGTGCTGAGCTGTAAAATACAGTTAAAGGTGTCAATCACTGATGTATCACAAGGGATTTATTGGAATTTTAGACAAAGTGCAGCTAAGGACACTCAATTTGTGATTGCTTACGAAAGCATAACAGAATTGATACATAGATTGGTCTGGATTGACAGACGACAAAGGTTTGACCTTGGTGGCAACAATTACGAGTGCAATGAAATATTTTATACCAATGGCAACAGAGATAAGATTAGGGAAATAAGGAGTCGTACTGATGTTTCCATTCCTTGAGTTTTGCCATTGTCAAACTGGAAACTTTGATTTTCCTAGCCTTGGTGTGGGAAAGGCTTTGTCACAAATAATTTCAAGTGGCCTCTAGTCCAAAGACAGGGTTGAGAAATAGGCTTGAAAAAAAATTACAGCCTGATTGGTTTGACATCATGTATTCACTTCTGGAATGTCTGTAGGGAAAGAACCTGGTTTTCAAATCGATAACTTTGCTTTAGTTTAGAGGCTCTCAACCCATCGATGTTATACTTCCATCAGTAAACCCCTTCAATGCCTCTTTGAGTTCAAAAAGTGTCTGTGTTTCATTACACATAATTTAATACTTCCTTTAAAATACACGGAATATAGGTGACACTCGTCAGTTGTATTATATTGTTCAAAATGAATCCAACATGATGTGAAAAAGTGAGTTTGTTTCCCGTCTCTTGGTCGGTGAATTAATTTTTAATGTCTGCCTGCTCCAATGAACGGAATTTATGGTTTTTCGTACCTTCTTCGGTGAATATCTGTCGGTGGGTTTTTGAGGCTACGAATTTTGAAAGGAATAACGTATGGTAGGTTTGAGAAATAGGCTTGAAAAAATTACATGCTGATTGGTTTAACATCATGTATTCACTTCAGAAATGTCTGTAGGGAAAGAAACTGGTTTTCAAATCGACAACTTTGCTTTAGTTTAGGAGCTATTAATTCATCGAGGTCACACTTACATACATCAGTAAACCCCTTCAATGCCTCTTTGAGTTCAAAAAGTGTCTGTGTTTCATTACACACAATTTAATACATCCTTTAAAATACACGGAATGTAGGTGACACTCGTGAGCTATATTGTATTGTTCATAACGAATCCAACATGATGTGACTAATTGAGTTTGTTTCCCGTCTCTTCGTCGGTGTATTAATTTTTAATGTCTGCCTGCTTCGATGAACGGAATTTTTTTATGGTTTTCCCTACCTTCGTCGGTGAATGTCTCTCGGTTTCAATGAAAGGATTTCACCATTGATGGGTTTTTGAGGCTACGAATTTTGAAAGGAATAACGTATGTGTGGTATTGCTATACTTTATCACAATAATTTCATTTTTTAAACTTTTTAACGTCTCTCTAACAACGTGGCCTTTTGAGACGGGGAAAGGATGGGGAGCAAGGAATGGGAAGGAATTCGGCCATGTCCTTTTGAAGGAAGCATCCCGGCATTCACCTGGAGTGATTTGGGGGAAACCATGGAAAACCCAAATCTGGATGCCCGGAAACGCCGTCCTCTCGAATACAAGGCCAGAACGCTAAAACAGGTACTTTTTTTTAACGTCTCTCTAACAACGTGGTCTTTAGAGACGGGAAAGGAATGGGAATGAATTCGGTCATGGCCTTTTGAAGGTAGCATCCCCGGCATTCACTTGGAGTGATTTTGGGAAACCATGGATGCCTGGATGGGGATTCGAACCTCCGTCCTCCCGAATGCGAGGCAAGAACGCTAAATAATTTCATGAAAACAGGTACACATAGAATTCTTCCTCGGTTTTATATCTGAAGTTTATGACGGTTTTTCCCCCCCCCCATATCGAACGTTAAAAGGAAACATTTATGCTTTTCGACTTATTTTTTATTCAAGGCAGGCTGGCGCCATACTCTCTAGGTATGGAAACTAAAATTTTGATTTTCGTTTTGAAATTGACGAGTTGGAACGGCGTTTTCAATAAAAACACCGCGGCCGGACTCGAACCGGCGACCTTCGGCACTCTAGCCCCAACGCTACCGATGTCTGTTCACGTAATATCCGTTGATGTGGACTTTTTTATTTTTTAGTAAAAAAATCGCAATGGTTCACGCTTAAGTATTTTTCACGACACAGAACCGAAGAAAATATTTTACTGTGCTGAAATATTTGCATCTTGCCAGAACAGAAATAGTCAGCCGACGCGAAGAGTACACATTTCGTCACGCTTAATGGATAAGCAAACATAGATAACAGTCGTTGAAACAGTGTACACATTTCGCAGAGCGCGCCGGAAATACTTTCACCGAACGCCATCTACCAGTCGCCCAAAGAACTAACGGTCCAGCGCCATCTACGAGTCGCCCAAAGAACTAACGGTCCAGCGCCCTCAGGAGATGCTGCCATCTGTGCGGCCGGTCGAGGAACTAACGGCCCCGCCATCTTGGTCGGCCGGTCCGCCATCTTGGACGGCCAAAGAACTAACGGGCTGCCATCTTGTGACGTCATACGACCTTGAACGCTGATTGGCTTCTCACTTCATGACGTCATGCGATCCCTGAACGCTGATTGGCAGTTCCTTGAATCGGCTATCCCCTACTACTCATGACCACTCAAAAACAAAACTTCTGACAACGACTGACAACTAACAACTAACTCAGTCTGCTCGCCATCTCCGCGCGTTCAAATAAGCGCCACAGAAACATCCAGAAGGCAAAAAAACAGTGTCGACAGACCTTTCTCGAGATATAACAGTACCTAAAAAATTAAATTGACTGAAAAATAATTACAAAATCACTTAAAATCATTAGAAAACAACTTAAAATGTAAGTTAATACTGTTTACATGCATTTACACACAAAGTTATCAACATAAAACAGTCCAGACCGTTGAGACTTGTCCTGCAAACAACATGACTCACATCAACACTTACCATTAGAAACTTTTAACTAATTTTTCATACATAATACTGTTCGTGATCATTTACACAGTTTCTCTCCATAAAAAAATGTTCATTTACATGAAAAACTCATAATTAATCACTCGAAAAATATATAAATCCGCAATTGATCAACTCCCATCTTATATAAGAGTGGAGGCTCTAACTCCCATCTTGCTACACATAATTCTTAAAATAAAACTTCATAAAAGGGATAAGTCTGAGGGTTATTATAAGCTTATCACACCACTCAGTAATTAACTAACTCGACCTGTTGTCAGTTAATGATGATTACCTTTGATTGTTTCGTCCCCCAGTTCACAGGTTCCTGTAGTTAGGCGCCACATGGGTTTACATTCCACCAAAGGTCAATTATTACTGCTCTAAATGGATCAAAATAGTTCTATGAAATGACAACACCGACGGATCACTTTTCACCCCATTTTTATTTCGTCGCAAACTTCATACTAACATTACACGCGGATAAGGCACTAGACTCGTCCAAAGATACTAAAGCACAAATACATTTTGATGACGAGTGAATACTTAAAACTATAACTAAACGGCAATTACTGCTCGCCTCTGCCGCTCGCTGAAATAGTCACTATAGAGGCATGGAGGAAGGAATATATGGAGGCGACGCGACGCAAGGGACCTTTACCACGCACTGAAGTGACGCCGGGTGGAGAGAGGTGGGGAGGGGGGGACGCCATATTACCCTACCCAAGAATCACTTGGAACATGCCCAAATATATCCAGGGAACTCTACCATAACCGTGGAGCCACAATTTGATGATGGGTTATTATGTAAGTCAACGAAACAAATAAAAATGAAGAATAATCTTTTTTGATATCTCGCTTAATTCTCGAGATATACTTTCTCTAAGGTGAGGTGTTCTTGGTTAAAATTCAGAAAAAAATTGACCAAAATCAAATTTGATGATGAATTCTTACGTAACACAACGAGAAGAAAAGATAACGAAGAATACACATTTTCGGTATTTCGCTTAGTTATCGTGATATACCGTATCAAAGATGAGGTGTTTTTGAATGAAATTCAGAAGAAAAATTTCGCAAAAGTCAAATTTGATGATGGATTCTAATGTAACATGACGAAAAAAAATCGAAAATAAAGAGTAAACATTTTTCAGTATCTCGCTTACTGTCTGGGATATAGTGTCTCCAAATTGTGGACGTGAGGTGGAGATGCGATCTGGACCAAAAAATAATTCCGTCCTAACCACAATGAATTACATGCTGCACATGCAAAAAGTGTGTTTTCTTTTTTTACTGCCGCTTGTTGTTACATTGAAATGGGGCATAGAACAATACCTATAACAAATTTTTGTTAGTCGATATATCGAGAACTAAGGGAGATATCAAAAAATGGTACTCTTGATTTTCAACTTGTCCCTTTGAGCTATATAAGAATCAAGCATCAAACTGCGACAGCCTGGTGATTACAGTGATGCTTGGAGCATACAGGGAATAATTTGGTACAAAAACAAACTTTGTAGACACACTCATAACTTTACATCGCGAACTACATTTCGTATAACGACATTGTTTCCTTCATCACGATTCCTATTTCGCAAAGCACAATTTATCACAATTAATTTCATCCCACACTTTCAGTTGAAACTGCAAACGTAACGAAAGAATGCACAACTCAATCACGATGTAAACGTGACCCACTTAAATTAGACTTTACAACACTCGTATAAAGTAATGGTAGTCTATGATGTCCAAAATAGTAAGGTATGCCGATTGGCTGCACTACAACAACAAATATTTGAAAACAAAGTCATCCATTTGAGAGTTATGAATAAATCTTTAATGGTAGTAGCTAGTCTGACTGAAAACTATTGAACATTTAAATAACAATAATTACAATGCAACTTACAAATGAAATGATATTCCAGGTTGTTTCCTATCTGTCTTATTTGTGCACCCGTATGCAACACAAGCTGGCATTATAAAAAAACTTAGAACTATTACAAAATCAAATTTTTACTACATGGAGCACAATGTGAAAATACAATGTTTTGAGCTCGGCGTCAACGATTTGTCATTTCTCCTCCATATATTTCCTTCCTCCATGTATAGAGGCACCCAGAAAATAACAAAGCAAGCCGATCGATGTTTCTCGATCGTAGACAATGAGTATGACAGTAAAAATAAAAAATAAATAAATAAATAAATAAAATTAGAATTTGTAAAAAAAATATCCACAATTATCAAACACCCGGAAATGTAAATTAAAGATATTTACAGATATTTATCCACAAAATTAACAATGTAAACTAATACAGTTGAGAATTGTCCTCCAAACAATCTTCATTTACACGACGAATATACACAAATTCATAATTAATCACACGAAAAATATGCAAATCCACAATTAATCAACTCTCATCTTGTTATATATAATTCTAAAACCGAAATTTCATAAAAGACCTGGGGCTAAGGGCTGTTACAAGCTGCTGGCGACTCTGAGAGGACGATGGAACAAGCAACTTCCGCTTCGTAGACCAAAGGAGTTCATTGTCAGTTTTACGTGTAACATAAGACAAGAAGAAATTATATAACATCACTTCATCAAGATTACTTGATGCTGAGAATACCCCCAGATCGCAGCAAGGGAGAACGTGAATTGCACTAGTCTCACAAACAGAATGATACAACAGACATTCGTAGCAAGTTTATACACCCTGCAGAATTTATAAACAGAGAGCAAATTGCCTTTCTTCCTTTGTTATTGATCTATCTCGACTAATCTGATGTTTCATAATCTTTTCATTTACACAAGAGGTGGAATTTGCTGTAAATTGAAACTCTGCCACAAGTCGTTAGGACCATATGAAAGATTTATTTTTCAAACGCCTTTTACCACAGGAAATACGATTGATTGAACAGGTCTGATATTGAGGATCCAGTTACAGAAAGGCGGCTAAATCTGTTCGATTATACAAGAGATAGGAATGACACCTCAAAAAGCAGCTCGCAGCTTTCGAAACTGGAATTACGACAATACGCTGCACTCAATGAAACTAAGACTGGTTTTAGAAAAGGGGTTATACTGATAACAACAGAGCGACCACTTTGTCGTCTTGTGGAAATTGGTGTACATTAGACAATTGTCTCATACAACGACGCCTATACATTCCGCGTTCAGCGGCGGTCAGACGCGGACGTGCTGTCAGCAACTTCCGTTTACGCCGCAGCTATTATAACAGTGTTAGTGTGAAGTTTGTGTGTGAGCTATTGAAAACCCATCAACGCAGCCGCATTTAGGCGATTCTGCAGTAAAAGGTAAGAGATGGCTTCCACCGCCATAACAAGAAAAAACACAGTGAAATTCACATTCGATCGAGCATACGTAAGACCATCGGCCTATGAAATACATGAGTGGTTGTTTGATAAAGTAAAGCTAATTGACGAAGAAATACTGGGAATACAACTAGACTCGTTCCAGAACTGCGTTTTTGTTAAAATGATAAGCGAGGAACATTGTGTTAGTGTAATTGAATCAAATACCGGGAACCTAAAATTCCATCATGCCGATGGAAACGTAAGCAATGTTCAAGTAACGAACGCAGGAATGGGAAAAAGACAGATAAGAGTGTTAAATCTGCCCTTTGAAATATCTAATGAAGCCATTCTACAAGCAATAAAACCGTTCGGAAACGTGGAAGAGATCGTAGAAGACAAATGGGGAGGCAATATCAGGTTTAAGAAAGCAAATGGAGTGCGGCTAGTAAAAATGGAGATAACGAAACACATACCATCATACATCAATGTATGCGGTTTCAGAGCACTGGTTGTATACGACGGCCAGCCCAGAACTTGCGCTCTATGCAATTCAATACAACATATCAGAGCAAACTGCCCCCGCATACAACCTACAGTACTACCGCTAACCTACCTCAGACGAACAGGAACACCGAAACAAGATGAACAAGATGAAGAAATGCCACTGGAAGATCAGCAGCAGTTTCCACCACTGACGATAACGGACAGTGGGAACACGGAGACGAAAACAAGAAGAGAAACGAGGGAACAACAAAACTGACGACATAAGGAACACTGAAGAAACAAGGTGCGACGAGGTATCCAAAACCATGAACACAAAAGCGAAAAACTTACCAAGAAAACAAGAAGGAGACTTGATAGAAAAGACAATAACAAACATGGAAGAGACAAAACAGAAGAGAAATGTTGAATCGTTGAAAAATACGGCAGAAACCGACGATAACAGGGAGTCGGCCGACGAGAAGGACGAAACGACGACAGCAGAAGAAACCGAGTGGACGAAACCAGCGAAGCCCAAACCCAGTAAGAAACGTCGTGCAAGAAAACAACCAGAGACGAAAAGTAAACAAACTAGGGAAACATCCACTGAAAGAGAAAATACAGACGATGCTAAAGGCACTGGTAAAAAGCTCAAAAAGCAACAAATCGGGAAGAGCCGGCCAACATTTAATGCAGAGTTAAATCCAAACTCAGTCAGACACCGAGAAACAGGTACGGAGACAGAAGGTATGTCCTTTAGTTGGGCAGACAACGATCATAACGAAGACATAGAGGATGTCAGGCAGACTTCCTGAACATAAATCGCAGCGACGAACTCACAAGGAAACAAACACCTGGAGACCGTAAACAGGAAACTTAACGGTATAGAACAGACTTGACGTATGGAACAGCTGCTGTCGGACACTAATGGATTGGCGGACAACCAAGGCCAAGCACCATCACAATGAATCAAGTCTTGACACTAACAACGATTAACATCAATCGCATAACAGCTAAAACAAAGTTTTATGCCTTGCAACAATTTCTTATCCAAAATCAAATAGACGTCGCACTCATGCAAGAAGTGATAATCAGGGAGTTTGAACTCTTCGGTTACGAAACCATAACCAATTTAGACTCCCACTGCAAAACCGGAACTGCAATAATAATCAAGGAAGGACTGTCCTACACAAACCCGGAAATTTTAACATCCGGAAGGGGTATAGCAGTATACATCAAGGACATATGCATCGTCAATTTATATGCACCCTCAGGCACTAATAAAAAACAGGAGAGAGCGGAATTCTTCAAAAGTGATATACCTTACTTATTACGCAAGAAACCGACCAGACTTGTAATTGGCGGTGACTTTAACTGCGTAATTGACCGAAGCGACCAAAGACCAAACCCTAACATCTGTCAAGAATTAGCAAAAATGGTCGAAGGATTAGGCCTCAAGGACACGTTTCGGGCATTGCACGGAAACCAAACTAGTCACACACACATGACCCCGACATCAAAAAGCAGACTTGATAGAATTTACGTATCTAACACTCTAGACCCAGCAGTTAGTAGCGATGAAATAGTACCCTTAAGCTTCTCCGATCACTGTGCGTACATATGCAGAATTAAGTGCGACCCAATTAATATTCAGAGAGGTAAAGGATATTGGAAGATGAACGTTTCGCTTCTTCGCGATGCTGAATGTAAGGAAAGCGTCATCACCACCTGGTTTTCAAGTGTCAGAAACTGCCACAAGTATAGCTCAAATTTAAGCTGGTGGATAACCCATGCGAAACCAAGAATAAGAAAAGCTATTATCGCCTACTCACACGTAAAACATCACTGGACAAACAATACCATGGAATTTTACTACAGATGTCTGAAGGACCTGTACAAAAAAGACGTGCACACCATCCACGACCACGTACTGATTAAAAAGTATAAAGCCAAAATTAACAAATACCAAGCATCAAGAATGGAATCCCTTTTAGTCAACACCGATAGCGTGGACTTAGTAGAGAAAGAGAAGGCATCGCTATACCATCTGATTAGGGCGACAAAAAGAAGAAACTCCCAGTACTTATCAAACATAACTGCGGAAGATGGAGTCAGAACAACCAACCAAAAGGAAATTCCCGCAATGATCTGGAACCATTTTTCATCCTTTTACAGAGCCTCCACCACAACCGGAGATAACAGGGACTCCACCCTAAACCACATAAATGAATACATGGACGACAACGAGCGAAGAGAGATTACCAGAGACATCACACTAGAAGAAGCAGAGTTGTCCCTCATGGCTGGGAAAACTAGAAAATCTCCCGGTAAAGACGGTCTTCCCCTGGAATTTTATAGAGCTTTCTGGAACATCATATCCCACAAGATGGTCGATATATTCAATGAAATATGGCAGATTGAACGATTGCCTGAAGCCTTCACGGAAGGCATAATAATTCTCATCCCAAAAACACCACACACGAAGAATATCAGAAAGTTAAGACCCATAACGCTACTGAACTCCGACTTCAAGATTTTGACTCGTATCCTGAAACGAAGAATAACACCATTACTCACCAAAATTCTTGGCCCGTACCAAGCGGGTCCGATCCCTAATCGCGGGATCCAACATGCAATCTTGGAACATAGAGATATCATCTCCTTGGCAGACAACCTGAAGCTAAAAGCGGGAATTCTCTTCCTAGATTTCGACAAAGCATACGATCGTGTCGAACACCAGTTCTTATACAATACCATGAGGAGAATGGGCATGGGAACAAGCTTCGTATCAGTAATCAAGAAACTAACCAACGGTGCTACCACAAGTGTATTAGTAAACGGATTCATCTCAAAAAACTTTCGTATGGGCCGAGGGCTGAGACAAGGCTGCCCCCTCTCAATGGTCTTGTTCGCCATATACACGGAACCCTTACTACGGAGCATCCACTCCTTGACAAAGGGTATAACGTTCCAAGGTAGAAGATACACTACAAGAGCTTATGCAGACGATATTGGGTTCTACGTAACCGACAATGACGACCTAGTAACAATTAATAACCAGATAAAGATTTATGGCCCTGAAAGTGGCGCCACAGTCAACATGGACAAATCAGGCATACTTTACATTGGATCAGGACCTCAAAATCTTGTAAATACTTATGGATTCAAACAAATGAGCAAACACAAGGCCTTAGGTGTGTGGCTAGAAACCAATCCACTCAAAATGAGTGTAATCAATTGGCGAGAAGTGTTAAACAGCACAAGGGCCATTCTGCAACTGCACAAAACCAGACGGATCAACAAAATACAGAAAGCAAATTTAATAAATCTGGCGGTCCTTGGCAAATTAAACTATGTTGCCCAAGTGCTCCCTGCACCGAAAGGGATAATACAAAGCGTTCAGAGGGCAGTAGCCTGGTTCTTGAGCCAAGGTGACATATTCAAAGTCAACTTCCAGACGCTAACCCTGCCAAAAGCAAGAGGAGGTTTAGGTTTAATGGATGCAAGAACCAAAGCAAATGCGATCTTCATACAGGCAATGAGGAAAGTATCTGAAAACAAGGAAACCATAACGGCACAATTATTGGAACATTACAAACCGGTGAGTACAACGGCACCGGTAGGGATTGCCCATATCAATAATTCCCTTTACCATTTCAGGCTGTACTTCATCGAAAGCAGCTATATCATGGAGACAAGAAAGAACAACTTTCCCAAGACAACAAAAGAGATTTACGCATGTATGATGGCCCATAAACGGGGAAATATAATAGAAACTAAATACCCGGAAATCAACTGGAAAAACGTGTGGGCAAACATTTTCAACAAAACAATTCCGTCCGAGACTCAAGCTCTTTGGTACAAAGTAGCCAACGAGACCCTGGCCACCAATGAGAAGCTACATCGTATTCACCTCAAGCCAACAGATAGATGTGACACTTGCGGCAACACAGATACGCTAGTACACCGAATCTCTTGCGGAAGAGCGCAAACAATCTGGACGTGGACAAAACATTTAGTGGCACGCATGATGCAAAAACCGCCCAGGAAAATACTCACCAATATCCTAACAAAGCCGGATTTCAAGATTATACCTATAGAGAAACATAACAGTCTAATATGGATTTTAGGACACGCAATGCAGGATATACTGCAGAAGACATCCCAGAACTTAGAAGAGTATTTATCAACCTTGAAAATTAAAGTTTGGAGTTTAAAGAAAACGACGAAATACAAAACAAAATTTGGAAGCTATCTGGACGAAATAGCAAAAATAAAAAGACCATCAAATTAAAAAGTAAAAAATTTCAGAACTTGAGACTTCTGGCAAAAAAAAAAAAAAAAAAAAAAAAAATAATAATAATAAAATAAAAAAATAAAAAAAATTAAAAAAAAATTAAAAAAAATAAAAAAAATTAACCAATAATGTGACGGCTAAATAAGAACGTTGGATACGTGAAAATTTTAATTTTTGTTTTTTCAGACAATGGCGTGCGAGGAAATGCCAAAGTCCATTGTCTTCTTCTTTGATCACTTAACAACACATCAGGAGAAGATTAAAAAATTAAAAAAAAAAAAAAAAAAGACGGTGACGGCAAACCCAAAGCCTGGGAAACAGGAAAATATTTAAGTTATAAATATAAATGGCGGAGAAGCCAAACCGAAGAAGGCAGTAAAGGAGAGCGAAAGGACGGCTGTAAGGGGTGGAGGAGGCCGATATAAATTTAAAAAAAAAAAAAAAAATTACCAAACGATATTATTACATAAAATGTAACAAATGCAGAATAGAGAAGATGAAATCACTGTTAAACAACAAAAATAAAAAAATACAAGGAAGATTTATGATGACGGTAGTTATCTCATACCAAAGACCTGTTTGCACAAAGGGATTTACATTTCCAAAAATTTTCCTTCCTTCGATTCAGATACCAGACACAGAAAGGAAGCAAGTGAACACACCAAAATAATATGACACATTAATAATCACTTCCACTTTTTCACTGTCTTACTCGGAACAATCAAAGAATCCATAGCATCTTGTGTACAAATTGTGAAGGCTTTGTGATAATTTGACTTAAGTTGTATACCTATAAAATTTTTCTAGTAATAGTAATTGAATCGCTATACCAGAAATCTAATAGAATTTTACAACGAGTGAGTGACGAACACACCGATAATTTTCGTCTTGTCGAATGAAAAGAATCTCGAAAGATTGCAATGTAAGTTGTGAAACTCTTAATGAGGCTCAATCCTTTGGGTATTTACTTATAACAGTACAAAGTAACATGAATTCGATTACTGTTTTACTATGAACTTTAATTCGTGCGATAAACTGGCGGTCTATTAGTGGCTCGTTACGTAGTAATGATGAAACTCACAAGAAATATTGTGCGTCTGAACGCGCAATGAGAATAATCTTAATATTTCATCGTAGCTGCGACATCTCGTGACGCCTATTTCGGGCCACCGTATTATACATTACATTATACAGGAATGGACAAAAACTGCCTTTCGAGGTGCCGTCATTGTGATGTCTGTAGTGTTCACTGGGTTACGCACTATTACTGTACTGTGAATTACCAACCGTGCTTAAAACTAACGGACCAATGGTGCCATGTTAAGCGGTGATGGTGAAATCGACAAAAGTTTGGTTCGTCTTGAACAACTATTATCAGGATTTGTAGAGTATAGATAGTAACCGCTGCTATCGTCAAGTACAGTTGACAAGATAAGCGCGTATAGTTGGGAATACATGATCTCTGATCTTATATGGCACCAAAAACCCTTATAATGAAGAAAACTAACAGTATTCAAAACGTCCTGCTGCTAACATTATGGAATAATTTTCAAGAAAGACATAAACAAAATTATTATTATATTTATCACAGTATGCCAAATTTATAGATGCTGCATATATATCTGCCACTAAATCGGTTCCTGTGAATAAACTTGCAAGTCTTTAATATAAATTCTTCTAGCAGCGTGGTTTTCAGATCCAGTAGGTGATGATTGAAGAGGCTGGAGGTTATATCCGTAAAATACCCGATTTTCACAACGTGCTTGTATAGTTAGCTGAATAGCAACAGTTGCTAACATGGTGCTAACTCCTTAATCATAGATGGTCATGATTTATAGAATGTCAGAAATGATCACAGTACATTATAATTAGGTAATCCAATGGAAGATGGATGTCGTATCCTGATTTGTTGTCTATAATGCAGTTAATTGGTTCACTGTAAGTGAAAGACAATCTTGTCAGGGCGTAGTCGAATACTGGGGGATTAGGTATCGACTATGATCACCTGAACCAGTCTGCTGCCAAAATATTCTGAGTCCAAAAGAAAGTTCTGTAACCGTGTTAAAACCTTTTATGCTAACTGATAAATAAGACCACAGTCGCCACTTGTAGTTTTAAACCCACCACAAGAAGGGTATTAAAGTATAAAATGAAAATCAAGAGTCAAAATCACTAAGTTATATTTTCCAAAATTCTTCAAACAAATAATGTCATTTTACAGTTAGCAAAGCAATCGGATATTATCGTCACCAAAGATTACAAGTTGAGACCAAGAGCATTAAACCGCTTCTCCCCCAGTTGAAACAAAACAAAAGATCGAAATTCACATGTCCATCCAAATTTTCAAAATGTCTGCCACTAACGCGTCCTTTCCTCAGACATGCGCACTACTCGCCGCCATGATGTTCCATCTTGCCCTGACCACTCCGCGCGAAACCCAAACGTGCGTTCACATGCACTTCAACATCTAGACTGATCTATCGGCCTTTTTTGGTGTCTTCTTCCCGCTTTCTTATATAGGAGTTGCTCGCGTGATGACGTATTTCTACCGTGTACCTCCGCGCTCCTAAACATACCCTACTGTTTGATCTAATAACTTTCTTAATACTAGGTTAATCTCAGCAAGGAAATGGTAAAAAGTGATGTGTGTTACTAGCTGAAGTGTTTAGTGTCTGAATATTATGTTAATTTTGTCTCTCCAAAAACTTGTCGATATGGTTGATTTTCCCAAATCTTACAGCTTTAGTCAAAGTTTTGTTATTTTTAAAATTGGTTGTTCTTATTAACGCGAAAGTAAGCTTAAAATATTATTCTCGATTTTAGGTTCTTCCGAAATATCTACTTTGTTTAAGTCAGTTAAGTTATGGTAAAACCGTTAATTCCTAACAATCGGTTGTGGCTACTATTTAGTTTTCATGGAATAACTCTGAAGTTTTATGGATTATCGAGCCGGAAAAATTATTAAAGTGTAGCCTGAATTTACCTGCACATTTTAAAGTTTATTTTATCTTTGTAAGTGCCATATCGGAGACACAATAAATTATTTAGTGATTTACACGTGTGTTTGGTGTCGAGTGTTTTTAGGAAAATCATAACATCGGTTCTATGGCTTTAAATAGCATGAGATAAATATGTAGGAAGCTAAAAGGATGGATTATTAAAACAAGCTACTCTTTAACCCGGAATCTAAGTAGGCTTTTGAATAATAAAATGCTCAAGTGGGGTGTCCAATTTTACGTGTTCTTTTAATGTTTAAAAATACTTAGAGCGTTGGAAACTATCTGATTTAGGTGAATTTACTTCTCTTCATGGCTGCTTTAATTTATTCTTTACTTCATATTGTGTGGCAGTGTTTAAAATCAGTGCTGAAGCATTTTATGTGTGCAGTGTCTGTGACAAATTATTTCGTGGTCGGATTAACATTCAACAGGTTAGTGAAATGTCTTAAAATGTGTTTAGAAAATCAATTATGTGTGTTAGCTGGTATTTACATGTCCTTAGCGCTCTTGAAATGGCTTTAAAGTGCTGGAATTTATTCCTTGAAAGTTGGACAAATTAATCGATTTACCGGCGTCTATTTACTCACTGATATTTCATATTCTACAGACTGAAACTATTTAGAACCTATTAAAATTGAAAGATTATTTTATTTACTGCTTGTTTTTCTACTTTTAAAATCCTGAAACTACTTAAAAGACCAAAATTATGTATGTGAACTGTTTAAGCAAAATGAGTATTAAAAATCCAATATAATTACTTCTTGTGGTTATTAGATGCTTTAAAACTATCAGAATCTGTTAATTTATTTACTAGGCGGTCTCAGGGATTATTATTGCTGTTTTTGGAGCTTTAAGATGGTCAAGTTTTATTACAATAAATTATTTTCATTCTGTTTCAGACTGTTATTTTATCATTCAGTTTATTTCTTTAAAAATCCTATTAAACTATATTTATTTCTGAAGTTATAGTTATAGTGAGTCTAGGCCTGTGTAATATAGGTTCTTTATTGTCTTTACTGTACTGAAATCTCTTCAGAAATACTAAACCTGGAATATGCCAAAATTTATGGGTTAGATTTTTCCTTTACTGAAATTACTTATTTATCTCTGAAATAATGTGTATTAGACATGATAAAAGGTTTATTTATGCATACTATTTGCAATTATACAACATTTACTTCGTTTAAATCGGTCCAAAATATCTCGCCAACCAACGTTAGTATCTGTTATTAAAAATTTACTCTTATGTGAAATAACCTATTTCCTGCTGAACTATCATGTCTTTATGGCAATTTATAGTTTACTTATGCTGTGTATGTGTTATTTATTCACTTTATTATACCCGAAGTGCTGTTAACTCGGTTTAAAGTGTGGTATCGTGTACTGAAGTTAACCCAAAACTCGGCCCGATTCTAACCAAATATTAAAAATAGAACGAGGGATACCTTACAATCTGTTATAATGTGTTTGAACGAAAGTATATCTCGTTCTAATACTGTGTTCTCCGAGTGCAGTGAACGAATTGAGTATCGCCGACTATCCGTATATGTGACTGTCGACGTGCATTTCTATCTATATCTGTGTGGTTGAGTGTTTCGTTCACTATTCACTTGTATGTCAAATCTCTGCTTACGGCCTTTTCTTTATATTGAAGAAGACACTTCCAGCGTCACATTGACAGTGCCACATTCATGGAATGAAAGTTGAATTAAATACCTTAAATATATTCGAAATATCTTATCCGAGCAAGAGACATAAACATGTGCATTGTTTTATTAACAGATTTCAGCTCACATTCGAGTCTCAATGAGGAATCTCCTGTCCCGTCGAGATCACTTTGAATCTTTAAGCAATCAGCAGAATCATTGCACAAGTGTCTCCAGAAAAATGTTGAGTATGCCTTATAACTTAATCCAGCAGATCCGACCAGCACTCTCATATACAATTGATACATTCGGCAATACAACGAACCTTGGGAAGTCTTTCAACATAGCAACCGATCTAGAACGGTCGTCATGTCGAAGCAAAATTCGTTGTCGCTCTTGACCTTGTAACCCAATAATCGTGGTCGAGAGGTGCAAGCCTTTAAAATTGATACAAATTGCCATTTTGTATCTAATTGAGACTCGAATGTTAGCATCAGTGACTTAATACAAACAAATGTAATTTGGAATTTCGAATTGAACAAGGGTATCTAGAAATTTTCGGTGAAGAAACTAGTATTAGCCTATTACCTAGAACGGGACTCAGTCTCCGCGAACTCAAACTTTAGTTACCAATGCTGCAAATACAGCTTCGAATGCCGTAGAGCTAAGATGCTTAAAATTATTACATTTCCGTCACCGTGTGTCGAACCGGTGACCCTGAGCACACAGTAATAACGTTGAATATGAAGTTACTGTAGGTAAAGTTGTTCGATGGGATCCTTTTGTCCTTGATGGCCGGGTTGACGCATCTGAATCGTGGTTTCAATTTGGCGGAATATGTGCTTTAATTCTCCAAATCCAAATATTGTCTAGGAAGATGTAAAAAGGAAGTACATTTAATTTTTTTCCTTGGGAATTCAAATAACAATAATTTACACTTGGGAGTATCACTAAAGGCAGCATATCTTCTAAAAAAAACATAGATTGCTATTAAATTAGATGTTGGTAAGTTTGTGCGATAGTAAAGCTGGCTAATTACGTTTTTTTATCTGTTTAACGTCTCTCTAACAGCGAGGTCTTTAGAGACGGGAAAGGATGGGAGGCAAGGAATGGGAAGGAATTCAGCCATGGCCTTTTGAAGGAAGCATCCCGGCATTTGCCTGGAGTGATTTGGGAAACCATGAAAAACCCAAATCTGGATGCCTGGACGGGGATTCGAACCGCCGTCCTCCCGAATGCGAGGCCAGAACGCTAGCCGTTACACCACCACACTCGGTCAAATTACGTTATGTATCGCCAATTAACGGGTAGTCTCGAGGTAAAATATCTTTTACTCTATTGAGACCATTCATTATATGTTCTCGTACATCTAATGATGACACACATACCCTGTCTCCGAAGTTTTCGAACAGCACTCTGGCATACTCCTCGAAGTAATCAGCTATGACGGGATTTGTCCAGCCGCCAAGGTACTGAAGGGCCTGAGGCAGGTCCCAGTGGTACATGGTCACCTATTACACAACAATAAAGCTACTTGTCACTAGATACTGCTTTAACTATACTTCAATTATAACTATACATTACAATACTCATATTGTTCTTTAATAACAACTATTGGAAGCTGATAGCAGGTAGCATTTTTAGCTCCTTACTTTCTTGGCTAAATGCCACCCAGTTATAAATGTTACTTTGATCGCATTAGCACTTCCGTTTTTTGCTCGGATTGCAGCAATTGGACTTCATATAAGGAAACCCATTGTAATAAATATTAAGATAACCATAATAATTTCTTGTAATTTATATCGTTATGGTTTGCAGAAATTCATAGGAACTTAATTTTAAAAGCATTGGTATAATTGTTACAAATTTGTTAAGTTAAAATTTCTTAAAACTAAATTAATTAAAAAATCTAATTTCACGCATAAATATCCTCATGCATCCTTCTTTTTTAACTCGAAATTTACCGTTACAGGAAGCTACAACTTCTTACCATTGGAGTGATGCCATTCTCAAGCAGCAAGTTGATGATGTTGTTGTAGTAGTCAATTCCCGCTTGATTTATGATGTTAACATCGCCAGTCGGAAGGATTCGCGGCCACGATATCGAGAAACGGTAAGCGTCTAACTGTAAAAAAAAAAAAAAAAAAAAAAAAAAAAAAAAAAAAAAAAAAAAAAAAAGGTGGCAATGGTCATCTTTTCCCTTCCATGCACCACTCAGAAACAAATCTAACAGCTCTTCTTTGCAATGCCTCCAACTCCTGTATTTGATACCAAAAATGTGGCTTCCATATTACAGAACTATATTGAAGCAATGGCATGACTAAAGTTTTGTAAAGCAATCTCTCACTTCTCTGATACATCCCCTCATCACTCTCTCCAAAAAATGAACATTTTCCTACCACATGTCCATTTGAGTTATGCCAAGACATTTACAGTACATTTCAAACCTTCAAAAGTAATTCCTTCCTCGCCCTATTATTATACTCAACCTACAGGTTTTTGTAAGCTGACTCTCCTTTGCATATATCTTCATACCATGTTGACCTTCCTGAACATGTCATCATTCATCTGTTCACAGTCTTCTAACATTTTGAACCCTGTTATAAAGATTACGTCACCAGCAAGATACCTAACTGTAAACTATAAACACAATCATTCATTAGAATAATGAGTAACAATAGTCCCAATGTCTTAAATCACTTTCACTTATTTGATACTGCACTTCCTACCCTAACTCCTTGCTTTCTACGTTTTAAGAATTCTTAATTTAATTTAATTTAATAACGATGGAGTGCACGATCTAGTGGTTATTTCCCTCCAACCGCATTTTATCACATTCCTGTAGCTGCCTACTTTCGCCCTCTAAAAATTTCAATTTTGAATTCTCTCAGCGGTTTTGGTAAATTATTCATCATTTCTCTTGGTAGTTTGACACCTTACGTACGAAGAATAGCTTCTCAAGCTCCTATGCCCGAACTCGAGTGCCAGTTTGTAGTCATGGTCATCTTTTCTTTTCCCTTTCAGGCACACCTCCTAATTCATCCACAAAGATCTTTCCACGCTTCATCACCAATATACGTCTATAATACTCCCATGATTCTTTTCATTCTACCCCTGTTATTTAGCTCTGAATATACAATTAACTGCACTGTCCTTAGAACAGTAGTTTCCGCTAAATATCTAGGGGTAACAATTCGTAATAATTTGTCGTAGAATGAGCATATCCAGAAGATAATTGGGAAAGCAAATCGTATGCTCCGATTTCTAGGTCATAATTTAAAACAATGCACACAAAAAGTTAAATAGATTGCATACAAGTCACTAGTGCATCCTCACTTAGAAAACCGTTGTTCTGTTTGGGGTCCCCCTCAAAAGGGGTTAATTGAGACATTGGAGAAGGTAAAAAGAAGAGCCGCCCTATTCGTGACAGGTATACCGTAGATAGTTAGAGGGAAAGCGTAAGTGCGTTGTTGAAGGAGTTATGTTGGGAAGACCTGGAACACCGAAGGAGTTGTTCTCGGATCGAAGCTGATTGAAAAATTCACGACTGACCTATTTCAGGATGACGGCAAACACATATTACTACCAGCTGCATTCAAATCTATGAATGACCGTGAAAATATGATAAGAGAAATCAGTGCCAGAACTGATTCATTTCTACGAGCGATTAGGGAGTGGAACAGGCAGGAGTTATCGAGCGAGAGAACTTAGATTCCAATAGGAGTAGGTATCGATAGACCCCTCCGGCCATCCTGATCTGGGTTTTCCATGGTTTTCCAAGATCGCTCCAGACGAATGCCGAGATGGTTCCTAAAAATAGCCCATGGGTGCCTCCTGTCATATCCCGTACGTATATCGCTTCCTATACACAAATGGTTACACATTAGGATTGGTGTAATGCACCACCCGCCACCCACTTTTAGTGAATCGCGGAATAATAACAATAATTTCCAAAGAATAATCTAGCAGCCCTTCTTTGCACCCCCTTGCAAGACCTGTATTTAATACCCCAAAGGTAGGTCTCATACTACATTGCCATATTCAAGCAATGGTTTTATAACCCAATTCCTTTACTTCTCCACAACATCCTTTCATCACTCTATCCAACAAGTGAAGGATTTTGAAATCTTTTCCTACAACCTGACTCAGTTGAGTTTGCTGTCAAATTTTATTCCAAGGTATTTAAATTTCAAGACTTTAACAAGCAATTCTTTCTCCACCTTATAACTATAACCAATCTTAAGTTTTTTATTTGTTTACCTAATAAGCTGGCCCTTCTTTGCATTTATCTTCATCCCATGTTGACCTACCTATCTACATATTTTGTGCAGATCACGCTGTAGCTTTTCACAGTCATCTACCGTTTTGACCCTTTTATATAGCATTATGTCATCTGCAAACAATCTAGTTTCTGATAGTAAACCATCAACACAATCATTCATTAGAATAATGAATTACAATGATCCCAATACGCTACCCTGTGGCACCCCCATTTTTACTTACATTTCTTTTGATACTGCGTTTCCTATCCTAACTTTTTTGCTTTCTGTCTTTTAAAAATTCTTCTACCCAGCAAATCACTTTTTCATCCACTGCAATGGTTTTTACCTTATTTTACACCATTTTATGGCTCACTCTGTTAAATCCCTTTGAAAGGTCAACTGCAACACTACGGATCTGGACTTCACTCTCCACTTCATCCGAAATGCGTATTTCCTACTAACTGAGATTCGCATGAAAATCCTTGCCTGAAGCCATGTTGCCGTCTTTAGAACCGCTTACGATCCTCACATATACTTCTGATGTGGTTGCATATCAATGTTTCAATTGATTTACCGACCACTGATATCAAACTCATTGGCCTGTAAGTTTCCACCCTATTCGTCATCCCTCCTTTATGGCCCGGTATTGCCATCGCACTTTTCCAGTCCTTTGGGAAGCAGCGAGTATGCAGACTCAATTTAAAAAAACGTTTCAAGATAAGGTACAGTATCACATCCTGCTAACTTTAAGACATCCGTCGTAATATTATCTACACCAGCCACTTTATGCTTTTTTTAATTTTCTTAGTTCCTTCATGGTATCCTCATTATCCATCTCAAATTTCTTAGACTGCTGATTTCTACCTGTGTATTCGTTGCTAACCAATATGAATATTCCTCCACCGATTGCTCTACTATTTCTGCGGGACTCTCATTTGAATCTCATGAATCAGGCAATAAGCATATCGTTTTGTGGCAACTGATTAAACAGATATCTCGTCAAATACAAACACAAATGAAAATGTATGATAATGGTTCCAGCATTTTTATGTCATATAGAAGCAATATTATGAAATCATATAAGACATACGTTTATAATTATTTAAATTCTGGCATGTTTTTTTTTGTTATTAGTAATAGAATTTGAATTGAAGTTTCCCAAAAACTTTGATTTCATAGTTTTTTGCGAATACAGGATGACCAGCAGCACCAATCATGCACAAAGGTGGCATAATGAAAGGAACACAGAATTAACGGTAAAGACAGTTGCGATACTGATATCAAATGTTGGTACATACTCCCGTCTCTGTGATAATGGACACATCCTCTGCGTACTTATGATAAGAGTCTGCTGCCACGTCACCGTTGACCCCGTCGACCGTCCAGTTAGGGTGTTCGTGTAGCATATAGTCCCAGATGCTCTCACCCTTACCTGCAGTTCAAACAAGATGTTGAAATTAGTAACTTAATAGATCACGACCAAATATTTGGCGTAGTTGTAATACGAGACATCGTCAACCACCCATTTCACAATTTTATAGGGGAAAATTCAAGATACTGTTAGCGACATAATATACACAAACTTGTGCGGTAACATTTTGGACCGTTTTACGATAGTTACATATGAATAAGGGAATTGACCTCGGCATCAAATTTCTATCTGTTTCAACAAGAATTTACACGTATTTGTCAATTGGTTGATAATTTATTGCAGATGATTGCGCTTGTAAATTTAAAAAAACTGTATAAAATTTGCTTGGCTGCATCTTGGATGATACTAAGAAACAAATAGTGATGAGAATGTGTGATTTTTACCCTTGAGCTGCTACTTACCATCTTCGTTCCAGCCTCCCTCTATCTGAAAGGCGGCTGTCGCCGCCCCAAACACGAAGTCCTCTGGGAAGCTATTGTTGGCGGCCTGCACCGCAGTCACCACAGACACGAGGAGACAAGCCAGATGAGAGACACACATCATGTTTCACACTAGGAAGTCTGACAGCAGGGCATATATACGCAGGTAAGTCACACTTGTGCAGCTGAATAAACATAACTACAGCTGGTTTGTTTCCTTGCTCAACATAGGTTTCGTTGATTGCTTCCGAAAACCAGAGTGAACCGTTAACCATAATCTCCACTGTAGTTTTCAAAGTGCTCATTAGCATGAATTTACACTGCCCATCACGATTTCTGCAAATGTTTGTGTGAAAAAGCACATGTTGTAATCTCGCTTTTATCTCTCCTTACCTACCTGAAATTATTTTCTGAATTCAACATATTCTTTCGCAAATGGGAGAAGTTGCACTGACAAAATCGCATCACGAGAATCTGGAGAGAATAGTGATTTGTGTTATGAAAAAGTATGTGAGAAACAATTACAACAGGTAGTTCAGTGATGTTGCTCTGATCTGGCATTCGGGAGAACGTGGGTTAACATCTCGTCTGGCCATCCTGAATCAGGTTTTCCATTGTTTACCGAAATCACATCGGGAGAATGCCGGGATGGTTCTTTAAAAGGTCAAAGGTGAACTCCTAGAAAAGTGTTTCTACACCACCTTGTCTCCTGGAATTCACCTTGGAGGAAAGAAACGTAAAATTGTACGAGCAATGCCATCGTGCAGTGGCCAATTTTTGTCGTAATATATTTGAAACTTGTACAACTAATTCACTCTCAAGCCTTTGAAAGTTTTCTTCTGGAATTTCTGCTTGATGAAAGTAATGAGAAGATATTTTCAATAAATGAGAACTGAAAATATCCAATTTTTACCGTTACTACACGCATATGGATATAGAACGTCTTGCAGGGAAGTAAGTAAAATTTTACACTGGAACTGTTGTGTGGTTATGAACGCATGTTTCGCTATGCACTTGGAATAAATTTCTAAACCAAATGCTGAGAGAAGTGATTTTCTTCTTCCTTTTGATATCATTATCATCCTCAACAACGTCTAGCCACCTACCGCGTCAGCCTTGTATACAAACCTCCCCATTTTCTTCCCACTTTCTTTCTGTCACCACGGTAGTCAAGTTTTCTCCTCACTTCCGTACACACTCCTTTACTCCTATCAGCCAACCCTCCCTTGGTCTTCCTCTGGGTGGTTTACCGTGCACCTTAATTTCGTGGATTTTTCTTGGGATTCTCTGCTTTTCCATTCTCTTTACAGGCCATACCATCTTAGTCTGGCCTTCTCTATCATTCCATTAGAGGATCATCTTTCATAGTGTGTCTAGTCGTTTCATTCTTTATCCTCTCCATCCTAGTAACATCCATTCTATCTCTTAAAAAATTAATTTCGTTTGCTTGTAACCTGTTGATGTCACTTTCCATTGTCCAGGTTTCAGCAACATCAGGATAGGAACGTAGTATGTGGGATAAATTACTCTCTTGCTTCTCTGTGCTGTATCCATATCCCATGTCAGGCTTCTAATGCTCATTAAAAGTGCCTCTGCCTGTCCTCCTCTTTATTTCGCCATCAATCCTTCCACTGTCCTCTAAAATACTTCACAAGTACTTGATACTGTTTACCTTCTTCAGCTGTTCACATGTCGTCACAATTTCCCTGGTTATCGTGTTCTTCTTTCTGGTTGTTACCATGTACTCACATTTCTTCACATTAAATTTCATGCCGAATTCCTCCACACAGTCTGCCCATGTATCCAATTGTCGCTGAACTTCCTCTTCATCACTTCCCCAGATCACCAGGTCGTCCGCAAAAGTCATAACCTTCATATTTTCTTCTCCCAGTCACGTTTCCACCTTCTCCAGTATATCATCAATGATTACATTGAAAAGTAGTGGTGAGAGGGCATTTCCTTGTTTCAGCCCGTTCCTTTGTTTCGACCAATTTTTTCTTCCTTCCCCTATTTTCACATAGCTCACACTTTCCTGGTATAGTTCCATCACTACTAATGGTTTCTTTGTTCTCCAAGGTCTTCTATACCTTTCCCCTATGTACTTAATCATAATCTTTCTCAATATCAAGACATACCAACAGTAGAGCCTTCCCACACTTATAATGCTTTACCTGTAGTTGTTTTATGCAAATATCAGTTCTAACCGTTGAGCTCCCTGATTTGAAGTCATACTGCTCTTCCCATAGCTGTTTTGCCATCCTGTCGCTTATTATTTTTTCAAGAATCTTCTCATACCCTTCACACATCAGCGTGATCCCTTCTGCTCTCTTTTTTGAAGATAGATATGATCATTCCTTTCTTCCAGTCGTCAAGGGTTGTGCTCTCCTTCCATACCTTTCTCTTCACATGATATAGCCACTGCTTTCCTACTACTCTTGGTGCCCTTAGCATTTTGAGACTCGATTCATCTTACCCAAAGCTGTTTCCATTTTTTCCCTAGTTATGTCTCTCCTACAAGGTTTCTGTTCTCCTGCTTCTCCTGTAGAACTGTATCATCCTCTGATCAATCTGGATTTTGCAAGGTTTAAAAATGCTCCTTCCACATCCTCTCTAGGCTTATTGTGCTATTTATTTCCTTTCTATTTTCATCCAGCAAGTTGATTTCAATTAGATCCTTCCTCTTACTTTTTACCATTCCATTCTTCTTATTACATTTTCTTTCTTCTTCCATCATCTCGGTCCATTTCTGCAGCCATTTCCTCCTTTTCTTGTAACTATTTTTTTGATCTCGTTCTTTTTTCACATATTCATCTCATGTCCCCGGTGTTTTCTGCTTGAACTATTATCTAGAGGCCCTGTTTTTCAGTTCTAATGCTCGTTTTAATCTATCATTTCACCATACCGTTTCTTTCCACATTTTGGTGTTACAAGTTGTGACGTGTATACGTCGGTATGGGGTTATCTACAGTTCATATGTTACGCTGATGGCTTTACTGACACTCTTCAAACTACTACAGATTAGGTCTGACCGGCCAACATGTATCCGTATTTTAACCCCGAATACGAAGGGTAATCACCCGAGATTAATTACTTACTGCTACTCCAAGTGACCACAGTTACATAAATTACAAACATCTCATGGATACAGTTCACACAGATACAGCAAGCCATCGGAAACCACCAGATATATTTAATTCTCAATCAGAATTCGATAATCCTTAGACCGCAAGTCCAAATAAGTGGTGAAACTGACTACGGCTCTAGTAACTACCGACGATCCTACTACAGCACTCGTATTTGCTGTCCACCGTCCTTGTTTATTCTTGCACTGCACTAAAACCGTTCATATCACTACTAAAACTGTTCATCACTCTTTCTAATGTTCCTTCCGACCAACATATCGTTAATTAGCACATGGCGCAGTCAATAATAAAACCACGTGGGCCATACACTTTTAACATCTTCCCGCTACTGTCCAACAGCTCTCTCCCCTGCGATATTCTATATCGCAACTCTCGATCTTGCGTATATCGCATATATCGAAATTCATTCAATCACTCTGTGGTGATACATCCCCCCCGGTCTCTCTGAGACGGGATTGACAAAACAAAAACACTTATTACATATCTCAACAACCAGCTAGACCCTATTCAAACATCGATTATAATACACAAAAGTCTAATATATGGTGGCTGCTTAGCAATATTTTCATTATACTCAAAACTTAAATTCCTTATTTCTACATACAAAATGGATACTTCAGCAAACATCAAAACATGAAACTCGAAATTAGAAAGAACAAACATCAAAATCAACACCAAAACACAAACATGAAGGATTAAAAATCAGATAACTAGTTCTGTTCCTTATGTCCTTCTCAAGGTCATTAGTTGTTTTCATCAGGTAGAATCGCATATATACCAAGCACAAGTAATACAAGTGTACTACAACTTTACTTTAAATGTGCAGTGTAAACACACTGCTAACACAAGCACACATTCCCTAACTTCGATCTGTACACCAACAAATGCACTTGGCACCTGCCTGCACTCACTCAATCACTGCGTAGGCACAAACACGGCACACGCAATGTTAGGCGCAAACTGACATAGCATACATGCACTGCACAACTTGTATCTACCTTGAATCATAGAAAAGGACTAAAAATAGAAAGAGACAAATCGCTAACCTGCTAAATAAAGGATATGACAGTAGTCTGGTATGCAAAGTGTCCAAACATAAAGAAGATGATTGCTTTATATGACACCCATCTCCTCACTGAAACATTTGCAAGGCTTCAAAGATATGACATTGAAAGTCCCGCTTACTTTCTCCCATCGGTATATTCCAACTTGTAAGCATTATCCCTCAGGCAGAATTTAACACTATAAGGACCTTCGTACAACACTTTAAACTTCCGTATCTCCTTCTTTACTCGGGACTACTTAAAATTTGTCTGCACCAAAACAATGTCTCCCACCTCGTACGTCGTAGCCTTTCCTCTCCCATCATGTCTTGTTTTATTCCTCGTAGCTACCTTCTTCAGGTTCTCCTTAGCCGCTTTTATCTTCTCATCGTAATCAACTGGGGGGCCTTCGGGGAACTCCACCAGCTGCCTTACTATCTTTTCTGGAGGCACATGGAACATTATCTCCGAGGGTACCAACAAGGTTGCATCATGAGGTATGTTGTTATGAACGTCCACCCATTTGTCTACAGTAAGGGCCCAACTTTTATTATTATCACTGCATGTAGTGCGGAACCAACGCCCTATGTCCCTCATTACCCGATCACAGGGGTTTCCCTGGGGATTATAAAATGATATTTTTATCACCTCCACTCGTTTTTGCTGGAATCTCTCTGTCCAGTTCTTACTCCTGAATTGGGGCGCATTGTCCGACAGAACCACTGCAGCCCTTCCAACCTCCCTGAAATATCCTTCCACCAACTTATTTGCCAATACCTTCACGGTCGCTTTCTTCAATGGATACAACTTGACGTACTTGAAAAACACATCCATAACAACTAGAATTTGCGTGACTCCCGCCCTCGATGCAGGTAGTGGTCCGAATACGTCAACCACTACTAATTCTCTAGCTTTACTGGGCGGTATATACTTCATGTCCCCTCTTCTCAAGACGTTATCATCCTTTACTCTTTGGCAAACATCACAAGAGGATAGTAATCTAGAAACCCTACGGACCATATTGTTGAAGTAACAGCTCTCCCTTAGAACTTGGTACCATTTACTAGGCCCATTGTGTCCGTAGCTCAGGTGAGTTTGTAGAACGAGCTCGTCTACGCACGCTTCCAGTACCCAAAATTTCCATTCGGGGCTATTTTCCGACTGACGTCGAAACACAACGCCCTTATGTATGCAATAAAAATTCTTAACTTCACTCGGTAGTTGTTATTAAGTAATTGGTACTTTACCATCTTGATTACATTATCCTCTTCTTTTGGTTCTCTTATCTTCCTCAGATATTCCTCCACGTCGTTCTCATACTGCACTTGCTTTATAAAATTGAGCCGGAACTCATCTTGCTCTTCTACTCCATCTCCCGCTTCTTCCAAGCCCACTGGCAACCTAGAGAGGCAGTCCGCTACCTGGTTCTCTTTCCCTGGAAGACATTTCACTTCAAACTCGAATTCTTGCATGAACAAAGCCCACCGGGCCAACCTCCCATGGGTCAGACTACAACTCATTAAGAAAGACAGTGCATTATGATCTGTGTAGACTATAGGTTTCCTTCCAGTAAAGATATGTTGGAACTTTTGAAAACACCACACGACTGCAAGGCATTCCTTTTCAGAAACCGTGTATCGTTGTTCGTGCTTTCCCAGCATTCGACTCACGAAAGCGATCGTCCTATATTACACTTTTCCATCTTCTACCACTTCTTGGAATACCTCTGCCTCTAGACCATATGAAGGGCTATCTGCCGACAAACACACATCCAGAATCAAATCGGGGTGTGGCAACGCGATACGCTCTTTCAACACCTGCTTAATCTGCATTAAGTCCCTCTCACATTATGCGGTTCACTCCCACGGTGTGCTGATATTCTCCAATTAACTCAGATTGATACTGTTCATGTCCTGTCCCTTCATAAACTTCCTACAGTAGCCGCACAAACCGCGGAAGCTCTTGAGCTGAGCTGGTTCTTTGGCAGAGGAAACTTCACTATTGCTTCCAACTTCGAATCATCCACTGATTTGCTTTGTGGGGTTATTGTGTGACCGAGTAAGTTCAGCCTTTCTCTCAGGAAGGCACACTTCTTCTTCCGAAGCGTCATCCCTCCCCTTCTCATCAGTGCCGGATCTAGGGGGGGTCAAACCGGGGCTCTTGCCCCGGGCGACAACTTCAGGGAGGCGCCAAAATCATGTGTTGGTGGCATCTTTTTATAAGCGCCAGGGCGAAATATTCATGTGCTGCCAACCCTTTTTTTTAGGTAAAGGCCTTGGTACATTGACCGCGGCGGCAACTTGAAAGGACGGAAAATTCATTGTTCTGTGACAGAGTGGCCTTAAAACAAATTCATTCCGTCATTGTTAGCGGGAACTCGCGATATTCTTGGATTTATAAATTTTACCATTTGATGTTCACATTCTTGCAGCTGCGTTCGAGTGATTAGCCCAGTTTTGTTTTAATACATACTTTTGTGCTGAACGAGTTTAAATATTTATTACTGGAAACGAACCATTAACAGGTAAGGAACAATCTATCCTTATCAAATATCTCAGCGTTTCTCATCCTTTGTCAATCCGAAAACCAGTAAAAAAAATAAAATAAAAAAAAAAAAAAAAAAAAAAACCGCATCATTTAACTTCTATGGGCCTTATTTCTTACCTCTGTGCGTATATTATGAACAAAACCTATCAATTTTTATTAGCACATACCGCTGTTTTTCAACACATAAACCTACAATAAAGCATTCATGAAACGTCGCTCTCCGAAAACATGTTTAGGGAATAGGCTGTTAAGCAGCCATATCCTGAAAATACCAGTTTTTTTTTATGGTTGTTGAAATATTAATTGTTTTTAGAAAGTTTGGATTACTAGCTTATACTCGCTTACAATCTTCTGGTGGACGAGACGATATCCAATTTTTTTTTTGTTTAGTCTGTTTGGACTTGTACCAAAACTTTATTGCTTCTTCGTTGGATTCACTACACGTTGGGAAATAATGAAAAAATGTACAAAAACCAACTTAAAAGGTAGTAGCCAGGCAAGATGGTCGACCAAACACCTTGCCCTATTGAATTATTTACCTTAAGTTGTCAAAGCAATGGAGGAAATTGAAGAATCTTCTCCGGCTGCAGAATGTAAGTATGAATCCGCTCATCTCTTACATGATGTATTGGATTTTAAATTTATCCTAAAATTAACAATTTGGGCTAACCTTCTTCGAGAAATTAATAGAGTAAACGTGGAAATACAAAAGGAGGACATAATCTTTTCGCGATCTGTATCACTAATGAAAGGGCTTATTAAGATATTGTAAGAAATGCGACTAAAGCCGACAGAATATTGGATCAAAGAAGCTACACCTGTAACACAAAAATTGTGAACCGTTGCAATACTTCTTCCGCCAACCTATTTAGGTCGCAATGACCGGAGGGATAAGATTAGAGAAATAAGATGCCGTACTGATACTTATATGTATTCCTTCTTTCCTCGCACTATTCGGGATTGGAATGGGCGGGTTTAGGATTGGTGCTTAGCACCCTCTGCCACCCACAATGTTTGTGATTTGCAGAGTATGAATGTAGATGTAGAATACTCAAAAGTAAACGAATTTCCAAACGAAAGAGGCAACACGACGAAATCTGCGATGACGAATCAAGAGCATTAGACCCCACAGTTGTTTTCCAAAGATGTAAAAGTTGTATTTGACAGAATTTTAACAGAAATAGGAATAAGGGTAGAAAGTACAATAAAACTAAATGAAAACTTTGCCTTCCTTGGTTGCCACACGTTAGTAAATATGTCCACAGAAGATCTCCAAAAAAATATTGAGCAGTTCTAGCAAGCAGATACTCCAAGGACTTAAACGCAATTGATTTTTGTCAAGAACTTGCCGTGTTTAAACAACAAGCTTCATTTTTAATTGGAATCGATGAAACAACTAGTCCATTCCAATTGTTGCAACACATGTGTAAAAATTACTTGAAGGAAGCATTTCCTTATATATTTATAGCTCTGAGAATATACTGCACGTTACCAACGACGTCTGCAAGCTGCCAGCGAAGTTTTAATAAACTAAAAATCATAAAAACCTACCTGAGATCAACAATGAGCCAGGAACGTCTTTCTAACCTCACGATCTTATCAATCGAAAATAGAACAGCTTATGAGACGAATTATGTTGAAGTTATATACCCTTTCGCGGAAATGAAAGCTCGACGAGTGAAGTTGTAGGAACATTTAGTGTAAATTTTGCTAGGGCCTGGCTCGTGCGTTACATATTATGTTTATGTGTATTATATACAGGGCGTTCGCCGGAAAACGCTACCCTCCCAGTCTGTTGCCGTCGGCAACTTGCTCGGTCAGTCTAGCCAGCAGCTTCCGCCACACGGCACCGTGAATCACCGCACTGTTTAACACCTCCGCTGCCCCAACAGTGCAGTGACGCAGTATAATGGGACCCTTACATTGTTAAGAACGGTTTCTTTGCATTGTAGCTAGTTTGTGACTTCAGTCTCTTATTAATCAGTTTTGTGAATAAACGTTTCTTTGTGGTTTGGCTGGTTTGGGGCTTCATACTCTTACTAATCTGTACCGTGTTTGAGTGTGAGTAAAATTATGGTACGTTACAGTTTGCAACAAAGAATATTTCTCTACGATACATATGTGAAGAAGAAGTCGTTTAAAAAGTGTCGCAGTAAATTTCGTCGCGAATTTCCTGGCGCTATACTGCCAGCTAAATCAACAATTCTGCGTCTGGTTAAAAAAGTAAGAGAAACGGGTTCATTTTTTTAACAAAAAGAGACTGTCGGTCAACCGTATTCTCACATAGGAGAAAATTGACGATATCGCTTTTCGACTAGAACAGTCACCCCAAAAATCATTAAGTGAGTTAGGGCAGCGTGTGTCTCGAAATATGTTCAGAAGATGTGAAATGTGCATTACACAAGAGTGTCAACACTTCCAGCATCTTTTATAAGGTAAGCTAATGAATTACGTCACATTTAAATGCTTAGCACATACAAGTTTATGAAGTTTATGAAGCGTAATTATTATGAAATAGTCCGCGGCCGACGGTCGAACAATGCCGGGAGTTGACCGCTCGCTCGCCGCGAGCAGTTTCTTCCTTGTAGCGCTAACAGTGGGTTGCGTTTCCCGGCGAACGCCCTGTAGAGTGCAAGCAATAAAATGTCTTTTGTCTTTTTTATCACGTTAGTTTAATAATACCAAACTGAGTGTGGTGTTTTAATTAGGGGAGGGGGGGGGGCGCAGATTGAAGTTTTTGCCCCGGTTCGAAAAAATCCTAGATCCGCCACTGCTTCTCATTGCCATTAGCACCTCTCTTAACATCTCTCTGTGATCTGCAAGTGTCGCCGACACTATTACTATGTCATCCACACAGGTTATTACTTTATCTAGCAGATTCCTTCCTAGCACATAGTCCAAAGCCCTTATAAAACTGGCCACGGCATTATTCAATCCGAACGGTAATATACAAAAGTGATAACACTTTCCTTCAAAGCGGAAAGCTGTATACTTTCTCGATTCCATATCTAATTGAAATTGCCAATAACTCAAAGTCATATCTAGTGATGTCATGTACTTTACTCCATGAAATCTCCTTAGTAGTTCGTCCAGTGGTTGAGGATGGTCCCTTTCCGTTATGAGTATTCGGTTAAGTCAGCCTCACTGACTTATCCATCTTTTGAACAACTAGGAGGGGATTTATATATTCACTATTCGAACTTTCGATTACTCCTGCAATTCTCCATACTGTCTAATACCTCTTGCACCTTCGCCCTTTGTGGCGGCGGAGTAAGATATGATTTCGCCGCAAGGTATACCCCTCTTTTACTTTAACTTACAGCAGTAACCACTGATGCGCCCAGGCACATCCGAGAACACATCGGGGAATTCGTCAATAATGCCTTGCACTCCCCGTTCGTGCTCAGGTAGTTCGTGATCTATTTCTAATCCCAGGCACTCCTTCCTGTGCCTAATTGATCTACAGTCCTCCCACGAAATCACCTGTAATCCAGTTGATTTCTCTTCCCCGTCGGGTTTCCCCTTCTTCAGTTCAGCTTTAATACGTTCTCCTCTTGTAGTAGAAGTAAGCGTCCTGCCCTTCACATCTAGAATCTCTTCTGCCTCTTTAAACCAATCAGTTCCTAGGATGAAGTCCATATTGAGTCCAGGTATCACATACGGTTCTATGTCCACTCCATGTCCTGCGATTTCTTCTTCCACTTGGAACACCCACTTGGCTGCGGTTACTGTCATTCCATTCACCGGCCACTCACCTATCTTCTGCTCCCTTGCAATTTGCTTATACAGCCTTTCTGAAAAACACGTAATCACCGCCCCCGAATCCAGTAACGCTTCTACTTCTCTACCTTTAAACTTGACCATTACACGAGGAGAAAAAGATTCTCGGCGTTCCAGCGTATTTCTTTCCTGCAACAACAGCTCTCGTAAGTATTCGCTATACGCATATGAGACTTGACTAATCAGCTGTTGTGCTCCGTTCGTCTCTTTCTGGCCAACTTCTTCATGGAGATTCATTAATTCCCAATCAATAGTCTGTTCGACAAATGACTATGCCACTTCATCAATTCCTTCTCTCCTTAGTCTGTCCTCCCCGACCCCAGGTCCGTCTTCTTCCAACATTGACTTTGCCAAACTCTTCTCACCAAGGATTACTTCGGTTCTTCCTTCCTCCGATACATAGTGTTATTTCTCAATAATTCCCTTTTCCTCCTCTGCCTTCTCTGGGCTAAAATCTCCCACAAATCGCTCTTGCTACCAATCCGTCACCGAATCTTCCATCATTTCTGTTTCAAATGATATTAAGGAACTCTCTGGGTAAACACCTTTTATTTTCCCGCTCACAGGTAACGCTAATAAGTCATCGACTCTTCATTCTCACATTCTACTCGGAAATGTCCCTCATCCGAAAATTAGTACATTCCAATGTCTCCATTGACACTATAAAGTTCTGAATTCGTTTCCAATAGAACCAGATCATCTTGCTGATATGAATTCCAACCCACGTTTACACTATTTTTTCCAAGGCACTGAACATTTCTTTTTCCACGGGCAACAAAGAACCCTTCGTTGTTTCCGTTACTACCACTGGTTCTTCTTTTGGCAGTCTCGTATCGTCTCCTGTCCCCGCCGAGGCTGAAGCAGTGACATACACTAGTTTACCTGCGGCGCACTTTCCACAACGACTACCTGTGCCTAATTTCTCCGGTGATTGATCGCCCCCAGTTGGTCCATGATAACCACCTCTAAATACTCCGGCTCCGGTTCCACGACCACGTTCAAATCCACCTCTCTGTCCACGGTTATTGTATCCACCTCGATTCCTGTTATCAAAATGGTGGTAGCTCTCCTGTTGATGCTGTGAGTTACCTCTCTCCCCTTCCGATTGCGACTTTTCCTCACCCCATATTCTTTTGCTCGTATACTTTTCTCTTGTTCGTCCAGCCGACCCAACATCTTTACCGCCTCATCAATCGTACATTTATTATGGCTGACAAATACAAGCTGTATCGACTCGGGCAAACGTGCACTAATCATTCGCACATATTCTCCTTCACTGAAAGGTGAACTTAAATGTTTACATGAGTTAACACACTTCGAGAAAAAGTTTTGCTGAGTGCCACTACCCGGCGAGTAATTCCGCAGTAGCACAATTTGCTGGTCTATGGACCAAAAAGGCTGACTTAAACTCCGCAAACGTCTCGCAGTTATCTGCAAACCGTTCTCCCCACATTCTGGCATCCCCTGGCTAGTCATTTCTATCTTCTTTCTCTCCGCATCCCTACAAAAAGGTCCAAAATTTTCAAACATCTTTACGAAATCGACAGGGTGTAACCCACCGTTGTCGCAAAAGTTCTCACAGTCAACCTTTTCTTCCACCATGCACGCAGTGAACGCATTTACATTTGGCACAACTTGACATCTGGCAACCTCCTACCTCACGACTTCTGGAACTCGCACCTTTAGACTTCTTTCAACTTGCTTCTCCTGTAACTATAACCTTTCATTCACCCATACCGCCGTGGAGGACTTAACCTTTTCCAATTGGCATGATAATTGTTCCACGTCAACTTCTTCTTTCATTACAGTGTTTTTTCGGTAAGGTTCTCTACTAAATTCTCCACCTACGTCGATCTTTCATCATGGCTATCTTCTATCAACTCGACTTTTTTCTTTAGGAATTCTACATTCTGGTGCAAAACGCTAGTTACCTGTTCGCAATCTAAAACATACTGGGTCAATTTAGAATATATTTCAGCAGCTTGCTGGGTACTAAGTTCCTTATAATGGGTCAATTCTTCTCTAAACTGTCCTAGTCGCGAATCAAAAGAATCTCGAAGACATACAATACTTTTCTTATTCTCATTTAATTTGGATTCAAGGGAAATACTATTTTTATTTAATTTAGATTCAAGGAAATACTATTTTCATTTAATTTAGATTCAAGGGAGGCCTTAGTTTCATCTAACTTTTATTGAAGGAAATGATTGATGTTCTTTACTTCCTGAAGGCAATTTTTATTTTCAGTTAACTGTGATCGTAGGTAAATATTATTTTCATTTATCTGTGATTGGAGAGACTGAATTGACATGACAACTTGTTTCTGGAAGGCACGTAGCGTCTCCGACACTGACACGTCAGTATTTTCCATAACCTCGCGACATATCAACTTCTGATTCACTAGCCATTTTTACAATCACTGAACAACATTAAACGATAATAAAAAGAAATCCAGAAAACCACCGAGCGTGGTGGTATAACGGATAGCGTTCTGGCCTCGCATTTGGGAGGACGTTGGTTCGAATCCCCGTCCGGGCATCCAGATTTGGGTTTTCCGTGGTTTCCCAAATCACTCCAGGCAAATGCCGGGATGCTTCTTTAAAAAGGCCATGACCGAATTCCTTCCCATTCCTTGCCCCCATCCTTTCCCGTCTCTAAAGACCTCGTTGTTGAGAGACGTAAAGATGTTAAAAAAAAAATCCAGACAAACCAATGCTACAGGCCATGAAAAACCAACTACTTCCTAACTGCAAAGCATTTTCTTCAAGCATTTCAAAAAATCAGGCTACCTCTCGAAATGAAATTATTTCCTTGTCGGTTTTATAGTTGACAAGGCTGACATGACATCATGGATGACAAGAAAATGAAATACAAGATGAAAGAATGATTCATGAAAATTTTCAAAATAAAATTTCAACAAGCAACTATTGTCAGTTCGCGCTAGCGACAGTAAAATAATTTCTCTTTCCTTTCGACGCGTCGTCTCAGCTATTTGGGGATTCTATGGCTGCGCTGTCCGCTCCCGCGTCGTTATCCGCGATGTTTGCTCAATAAACAGCCTCCTTCCTGCAAAGTTACGCCATCTGGTCCCGTATCGACTAAGTAGCTGCTACAGCTTCCACCATACGTAGCCACTGTTGCTACCAGTGTATATTCTTCGATTATCGTCTCTGCTCTTCACCACCTTCTAACAAGCAAGACTTGGGTTCTTGTCTCAGTTCTCACGATACAGCGCCACCGTCGCTAAAACTATGTATCCTACCGAGTATCGTCACTGCTTTTTACCATGGAGGAAGGAATATATGGAGACGACGCAATGGACCTTAACCACGCACGGGAGTGAAACCGGGTAGAGAGAAGTAGGGTGGGGTGGTCGTCATATTGGTCGTCCGTAGAAACAAACACAGGGAATAGGCACAAAAACCTCAAGGGAATCATACGACAACCGTGGCACCGCAATTTGTTTGATGATGGATAATTATATAACTCGACGATACATGCCAAAAATGAAGTTTTATATATATATCCTGCTTAGTTCTCGAGATGTACTGTCTCAAAAGTGAGGTGTTTTGGATTAAAATTCGGAAGAAACATTTCCTCAAGTTCAAATTTAACGTTAGATTCTCATGTAATACGACGAGACAAATCGAAAATAAAGAATAAAAAATTTCGAAATCTCGCTTTGTTTTCGAGATATACTCTCTCAAAAGTGAGGTGTTTTAGGCTGAAATTCAGAACAAAAATATCACCAAAGTCAAATTTGATAATAGATTCTTATGTAACACGACCAGAGAAATTGAAAGCAAATAATTTTTTTATTTTTTTTTTATCGATATCTCGTTTATTTCTCGAGATATGTTGTCTCCAAAACTCAGAAGCTTAAATTGGAGTAGTATACATTGTAATATGTTATACACGTTGTGTCACTAACATGGTGCTAGAGAGTTGGTTAAAAGAAGAAGTACTAGACAGTGAGGTTTTTCCTAATGGTTACAGAGTGTACCGCAGAGATAGAGGAGCAATTGGTGGAGGAGTCTTCATACTAGTTAGCAAAAACTACCACAGTTCACTGGCGTTCATAGATCAAGACCATGAGTTACTTGGGGTAGATTTCTGGGGTAATAAAAAAGAAAAAATCAGAGTGTTGGCTGTTTACCGCAGTGGAAGAATGACAGAAGAGGATGAGGCTCTTGGGGAGAAATTAAATTCATACTCAGATTTCAGAGGTGAGAATAGAATGATCATCATCGGTGGGGATTTAAATTTACCAGGTGTAAACTGGGAAGCGAATAAGATAAATAACACAAGGGAACAAAGATTTGCAAATATCTTAATAATGGAAGGAGGATTTACACAAGTGGTTGAGCAAAACACTAGGGGACAAAATATTTTGGATATATTTCTAATTAAGCCCAATGAAAACCTTTTGAGGTATCAAGTAACTGAAGAAATAAGTGATCATGAAGCAGTTCTGATGGATATTAGAGGATTCAGTAAACCAGCAGCCAAAATTGAAGGGGGAAATAGGTACAATTATAAAAAGGCACAGATTTCAAATTTGAAGAGATATTTCAGAGAACAATTCAGCAAATGGAAGGAAGGCTCGGGTACAGTAGACTCAAGCTGGGAAGAGTTCAAGGAGATAATAAGAAAGGGGGAAGAAAAATTTATTCCAAAGCAGAAAATAAAGAGAAGTAGAGAACCTATGTACTATAATAGGGAAGTGAGGAGGTTAAAGAGGTTGGTAAGAAAAGAACATAACAGAGTTAAGAGACAGCAGGGTAATAGGGAATATTTAAAACAACTAAACAAGGACTTAATAACAGCAAAGAAAATGGCTAAAGATGGGTTTATGAAGAGTATTGTCAGTGCAGGAGGACCATTGACTGATGCATCCAGAAATTTCTATGGCTATATCAGGAAACTGAGGGGGAGGGAGGGTGTAGAGACACTTATAGATAAGGATGGAGAAGTAGTTACTGACGATTTGAAAAAGGCAGAGATTTTAAGTAACTGGTTCAGTGAAAGCATTAGGGACAATGAATCAGAAACAGGAGGGTCTAATTTGGAGAACGAGGTTAACAACACAATTAGAAATGACGATAGTAAAAATTTGATATCCATCCTGAGGAAATCATGAAGGAAATAAGAAAGGTGAAAAAAATAAATAAAGGGGCTGGTGAAGATAATATTACTACAGATATCTTAAAGATAGCCAGATGTGACATTGTACCTTATCTTGAAATATTATTTAAATTGAGTCTAGACACTTGCTGCTTACCACAGGACTGGAAAAGTGCAATAGTAGTACCGGTACATAAGGGAGGGGTGAGAAATAGAGTTGAGAATTACAGGCCAATCAGTTTGACGTCAGTGGTAGGTAAATTAATGGAAAATTGATATGCAACCACATCAGAAATATATGTGAGGAACATAAGTGGTTTTCAAGCAGGCAACATGGTTTCAGGCAAGGATATTCATGCGAATCTCAGTTGGTGGGATATATGCAAGATATTTCAGATGAAATGGACAAGGGTGGCCAAATTGATAGTGTAGCACTAGATCTGTCTAAGGCGTTTGACAGAGTAAGCCATAAAATGGTAGTAAATAAGGTAAAAACCATTGGAGTGGATAAGAAAGTCATTTGCTGGGTAGAAGAATTTTAAAAGGTAGAAAACAGAAAGTTAGGGTAGGAAATGTAGTATCAAAAGAAGTTGAAGTAAAAATAGATGTGCCACAGGGTAGCGTATTGGGACCATTGCTATTCATTATTCTAATGAATAATTGTGTTGATTGTTTACTATCTGAAATTAGATTGTTTGCAGATGACATAATGCTGTATAAAAGAATCAAAATGATAGAGGATTATAACCGGGTGATCTGGACAGGATATCTAATTGGGTTGGTAAACATGTAATGAAGATAAATGCAAAGAAGAGTCAGCTAATTAGATACACAAATAAAAAACAAAAGGTTAATTATGAATATAAAGTGGGGAAAGAATTGCTTGCTGAAGACTTGACATGTAAATATCTTGGCATTACATTTGATAACAAGCTTAACTGGGAAGGATACATTGGACAGGTCGTAGGAAAAGGTTTAAAAATTCTGCACTTGTTGAAGAGAGTGATGAGGGGATGCTCGAGAGAAGTTAAGGAATTGGGTTACAAAACTTTGGTCAGACCATTGCTCGAATATGGTAGTGTAGTATGGGACCCACATTTTGAGTATCAAATACAGGAGTTGGAGAAGGTGCAAAGAAGGGCTGCTAGTTTTGTTTCTGGAAAATATCGCAGAATGCAATCAGTGACAGATATGATAAAGGAGCTGGAATGGGATTCATTGCAAGACACGAGGAGGGTGATGGGAGTGTACAGGGCGTATACTGGCGATGAGGCATGGAAAGATATTGCAGTCGGTATGAAAAGTAGTGCATGGAAGGGAAAAGATGACCATGACCACAAGCTGGCACTCGATTTCAGGCACAAGGGTGTGGGAAGATTCTCTTTTTTAGGTAAGGGTGTCAGGGATTGAATGAGTTACCAAGAGAAATGATGAATAACTTACCGAAAACTCTGAAAGAATTTAAAGATAAAATTTGTAGAGGGCAAATGTAGGTAGGGTGCAGGATAGGGGGAAGATTGGGTGTGTAGGGAAATTGCCACCGAAGCCGTGTGCTCCATTGCAATTAAATTAAATTACTATCAACTAATAATATATTGTTTGTCCCTTCTGGTACAGGCTGATTTCAACCTGCCCACATTTCCATTTATATTGTCGCTACAAAATCAAACTATGTACACACACCTAAACATATGAAACGTATTGCGAACTAAATTTCGGGGAACAACAATGTTTGCTTCATCACGTTTCGTAGTCCTCAAAGCACAAATTATTACAATTAATTTCGTATACTTTCAGTGTAAACTGAATAGGACTAAAGCATGCAGAATACCATATTCATTATATCGCGATGTAAACTTGACCCGCTTAAATTAGATTTCCAACACTTGTTTTCAATATGGCTAGCCTTTTATGTGCAAAGTAGTAATATATGATGATTGTCTACACTACACCAACAAATATTTGAGAACGACATTATCCTGTTTGAGAGCAATGAATAAATTTATAACGATAGGCCCTAATGTTGCGTTACCTATCAGACACGTCAAGAACAATAATTACAAGTGACTTAATTATGAAACGTTATTCCTGGTTGTTTCCTATCTTGTCTGTTTGTGCAACCGTGTGCAACACAACTCGGCATTATAAAAAATTCAGAATATTAGAAAATGAAATATTCTCAGCAGCAGACACAGTGCAAACAGTGCAATGTTTTGGGGTTATTCCTATGGCCGCCGCGCATGCGCAGTTGGAGACGAGTTTTTATATGAAGTTTCACAGTTTTAGCTTTATTTCGTCTCCATATATTCCTTCCTTCATGCTTTTTACTACCTTCTAAGACCGTTCATCTTGGTTGACCTTCAACTTGCCGTAACTGCGTCAATTGTTATCTACAATACGACTCACTTTTTATATCACCACTTATTTTTCCCAGCGCGTTTTGCATTACTTACTGCCCTTAATTAACTGTTTTAACTGCACCGTCCTGTCCACGATAAGCCATGTAACTTGTATACGTCGGTAAGGTGTTACCTACAGTTTATATATTATGCTGATGGCTTTACTGACACTATTCAAACTACTACAGATTAGGTTTTACCGGCCGTTACGTATCCATATTTTAACCCCGAATACGAAGCGTAATCACCCGAGATTAATTACTTACTGCTACTCTAAGTTATCACAGCTACATAAATTAATTAACATCTCATGGATACAGTTTACTGTTTATTACACTCAAGTTCACACAGATACAGCAAGCCATCGTGAACCAACAGACATATTTAATTCTCAATCAGACTTCGATAATCCTTAGACTGCAAGTCCAAATAAGTGGTGAAACTGACTACGGCTCTAGTAACTACCGACGATCCTACTACAGCACTCGTATTTACTGTCCACCGTCCTTGTTTGTTCTTGCACTGCACTAAAACCGTTCACATCACTACTAAAACTGTTCATCACTCTTTCTAATGTTCCTTCCGACCAACATATCGTTAATTAGCACATGGCGCAGTCAATAACAATACCACGCCGGCCATTCACTTTTAACATCTTCCCACTATTGTTCAACGACTCTCTCCCCTACGATTTTCCATATCACAACTCCCGAGCTTGCGTATGTCGCATATATCGAAATTCATGCAATCACTCTGTGGTGTTACAAAGTCTTTCCACACACTGTTTCTGTTGCTACAACTAATGCCCTTTTAAAACATTTCCACACCTCTTCCACTGTCCACATTTCCACTATGGGTATATTGCTGCTTACTATTTTCTGGTATTCCTCTTGATTGGTCCTCTCTATAAGTTTCCATTCCTTTAATTTCCTACCTTGTCTTCCAGATTTTCTCTTATCTTCCACTGTCCTTGGCTTCATTATCAATGGCTGGCGATCACTATCTATTGCCTCTGATGATATTTTCACACTCCTCTTCAATTCCCCATTAAATACCATACAGTCCACAACAGACTTCGTCTGCCAATCTCTACTATACCAGGTCACCTTGTGGCTACATTGTTTTTTGTATCATGAATTTTCTATTCTCAACCCATTTCGCTTGCATAAATCCCTGCTACACCATCCTTCTGTTCTTATTAATTCCTCAAAACCCAGCCTTTTCTGTGCTTACATGGGCACTCAGTTCTGCCATAATTATAATATTTTGCCCTTTTATCTGTCTTTGCAGCTCTTTTTCAAACTCATCTTTATATCGAGTTTTGCAGAGTACTTGTGAGGCGTACACTTGCAGTATATCCACACTTCTTCCTATGACTGTTACCTTGACCTTGATAATCTTGTCACTTACTCGTATGTCTTTTACTTCCTTCTTGAGTCCTTCTCTCACAACTACGCATTCTCTATTTCTCCAGCATTCCTCATCTTCATTCAAATACAATCGAAAATCTTTTCTCAGTTCCCACCTGCCTTGTCCTTTCCACTTTGTCTCTCCCAACCAGAAAATATCAAAACTAGGGAATATATTTATGTTCTCCTTATTATTATTATTTCGTATCAGAAACATACAGTTACACAATCACAATCATCAAATTATAATCGACCAGAACTTGGCCACTTCCAGTGCATTTTCTGAGGCCTCATACAGTTCAGCTGCCGAACAGGATGCTGGACACAGTTGACACTGGAGCATGTGCTGGACAGTCTGGTCTTCACCGCAGTCGCACTTGATATCACTGGGTTCATAGCCCGCTGCTGACACACAATAACTGTGGACTCCACTTTTAATCCAAACAGAGTTTCACAACAACTGCGAGTCAGAAGATACATTACCATCGTTAATACATGTGCTTACTATAATGTGTTTGCTAGCAGGTCCTATGTGCCTAAGTGTTGTTTTGAATAAGCCAGACCATTCATAATACATTGTAAATGCTACTTTTCAATAATTGTACATAAATAGTTATCAGGAATTACAATGTTACGGTAAATCAATTATAGCTGATGATAACTCTTACTGATAAACGTGTTGGTTTGTAGTACTGTCACACACACACACACATATATATATTGAGTGATAAGTTTGATGTTTTTTTTAGACGATGTTAGGTCATTCCAGAAAATTTTCCTCAGTGTTTAACCCACTCAAATTAAGTTTAAATGTTTAGATGAGAGGGAAACCACAGAAAATCAAAATCTGTATAGCTGGTCGGGTATTCGAACCCGCATTCTTTGATAGGCTAGAAGTGCCGAGTCTAATCACAGTTTGTAGAGAGTATAATGATACATATCACTATTTACAAATAATAGTTACTTTGAGTGTACTGTTTGTGGGAGCCACGTTTCATGCTTGTTACAACCAAAGGTGCGGTATTTCTGTTCACACAGCATAATACATTATTCGTCTGACAAAAAGCAGGCATCGTTAATTGTCAGCATTTTGATACTGACTAGCTGCACCCCAGATCTCGTTGACATTGAAACCATAATTCGTGTTGTTTGTTTTCTGAAAAACTGTCAGAGAACCGTATGCTAGGTAGCATTACGTAAAAGCAGGGGAGTAGTCACTTTTTATTCTTCTTTCTTGATTTACCTCTTTCGTTCTGAATTTAGGTTGTATGTAAAAGATTAAAATGCGTGTAGTCAAATCATTTGTTACACCGCCCCTTGAAACTGCCATTACTTCCAAAGATTTAATGACTATGGATTACCCACCGGCACACATAAAGCTTTCCTGTAAACAATGTTTGAAGTGGTGTTATCTGGTGTGTGGACGAAAAGATCGTTTCATACAAAATGTCAAATTGTAGCACATAGTCAGTCTAATAAACTATGAACGATTTGAAAACAACGCCATGGCGTATGAAACGGCCAGTCTTTCTATCTCTTTTTCAAGTAAGTTAATTATTTTCTTTTATATGAGAGTAAAATAACTGTGTGCAAATATGTAGAGGTAGAAACAACAGCCATCCTTTTCTCTGTTTGAGTAAATCATAAGATAATGTGAGAGTATCATAGTTGCACATAACCTCATTGATGTATAACAACTACTGTTTTCTGTGTTTGTGTATATTATAACTAGCTGCCCCGACAGATTTCTTTCTGTCAAATGTTATTGTCCTATCGTAGTCCAATAGAAAAAATAAATAAAACGTATTACAGAGTGATCACTTTATTTATTGATTTAATGTCTCAATAATTA
This sequence comes from Vandiemenella viatica, assembly GCA_031002005.1. NCBI lineage: Eukaryota > Metazoa > Arthropoda > Insecta > Orthoptera > Morabidae > Vandiemenella > Vandiemenella viatica. The sequence goes on along the minus strand of JARYHS010013630.1, from coordinate 196,065,188 downwards.
ACAACGATTACTTACAAAAATATGTTTTCTATTTCGTACACTGCATGACGTTAGTAATAATGTGATGATATTTTTATTGTAATGCTTTGTGATACACGATATTTTTTGTTTGGTTACCTGGCGCGTAAACAAATAAAACTGACGGTTTTCCAACGCGGGAGCAGGCAACATACAACTGTCCACGAGAGAAGCATGGGTTTTCAAGATTATCGTCGCAAACACTCAACGACTCACCCTGGGACTTATTTATGGTCATAGCGAAAGCAAGCAGCATTGGAAATTGTAGTCGTTTAAATTCAAATGGTACGTCAGTTGGTACAATTGGGATGCGAGGTATCAACACATCTTCTCCCTCACAGTTTCCCCTTGGAATGGTTGCTTCGATCACATTGTTCAGTAATTTTTTCACTGCTAGCCGTTTGCCATTACAAAGACGCAGTTGGTTGATATTTCGCAATATTATGACCACCGATCCTACTTTTAATTGAAGATTATGAGGAAGCAATCCTGGCAAATCCAGTGAGTTCAAAAATTCTGGTGGATAGTTGACGACATCATCTTGGTTAGTTGCACAATCAACTGATTTGTATGTCCTTAATTCACCGGCAATTTCATTTACATCCGTGTTTTTGTCTCTATAATATAGCTCGTTCGTTCAACCAAAAAATTGACAGGAAATGTAATGCAGCCAGTCAAAACGTCTACAGAGATTTTGTCATTACCATTTCTTCAGATCGATCATTTTGTAATTTCAAAGATAATCATTAAGCGCCTTTGTTTTGTTATGATTGACTGGCAGTAATATTATTTTCGTTGATGGCACGCAAACCCTTTTTTTCCTTCGAACTTTATTTTGGGCAGGCATAGACTAATATCCATCCATACAGTCTAATCAACTTGAAGGCATACCAGAGATAATCCTAATGTGCCTTTGTTTTGTTTTGATTGACTGGTTTGTATGGAAAAAGAAAAGTGTTGAATTTTACTATTTTCCTCGCAATTTTTACATTTTTTCTCTCCATAAAAACCTTCATTGTGAATTAACAAAAATATGAAAATAATTAGCCGAATTGGTTGAGCAGTTCTCGAGTTTTGCGCATAGCAACACATTTGGTGATTCATTTTTGTTTATATAGATTTTAAAAGTAAGAAAGTATTTTTACTTGCAGCCAATTCAATCATCGTGAATTCAACCTGAATATAATTTAAAACGAATGGAACCCATCACCACAAGGCTTACCAGAACAGAAAGTATTTTTACTTGCAGCCAATTCAATCATCGTGAATTCTACCTGAACAGAATTTAAAACCAATGGAACCCATCACCACAAGGCTTACCAGAACATTACATTCTTAAAATAAAAGGATAAGTGTGGATCGATCGTCAGACGATAATGCATATCGCTTCTCAACTGAAATACTAGTAATCGATTTTGCTTTTTAGGTATTCTTAGTATTGCTTCCTTCTAAACTGATGCATTCTATTTTCATAGTCGAAATTTGATGATGAATTCTTACGTAACTCGATGAGACAAATGGAAAATAAAGAATAAAGTTTTTTGATATCGCGCGTAGTTCTCGAGATATTGTATCTCAAAAGTGATGAGGTTAGGGTGATATCCGGCCTGGACCAAAAAAAAAAAAAATGTTTTTCACCAAAACCACCAGGGGCGGATCCAGGGGGGGGGGGGCTAGGGGGTTCAAGCCCCCCCCAAACGTATCTCCACTGAACGCAAGCCCTCTGAACCAAAATTTACTGAAGCCAAGCCCCCCCCAAACCAAAGTCCGCTCAAGCCCCCCCCAAAACAAAATCCTGGATCCGCCCCTGAAAACCACCATATCTATCTACATGGTGGAAATACACTATAGGTGTTTTATTTTCTTCCTAGTGATTGTTGTTAGATTGAAATACGGCCTGGACCAGAAGAAAAAACATCAAAAGCAGAAGGAACTATACCTTTGGCTGATTTTTAACATGCTATATCTCGAAAACCAAGCGAGATATCAAAAAAATTTATTCTTTACTTTCGATTTATTTCGTCGAGTTCTGAAAGAATTCATCATCAGATTTTGGCACCACGGTAATGCCCTTAACGATAAATCACGGCCTACTTGATAATTGAATAAATCACGGCCTGCTTGATACTTAACCATGTATACAATGTCTCTGGTTGTTTACGTTGAGTGTACAGTCATTGCTATATGAAAGTTAGCGAACGCCAAAGCGCAACATTACCGTCGAAACTTTCGTGGTAGGCGGCATGGGTCTACATATAAACACACTGAACAAATAAACACACAATTGGTTTTCGAGAGAAGCGAAAATTTAAAAGCATCCAAGAAAATGCCACGCACAGAGGAAATAATGATAACACGTACGTCAGTGATATTATTTTTGCAGATCACACGCAGACAGACGCAGCTACTAAGAGGAAACCACTACTCAGCAGTACAACCTACAATACCGAAGACACCCTGGTTCGCAGAGCACAATATTGCAAGAAGACACGCAACAACCATCATTAGAATGAGGCTAGGACATGATTGTTATCCTCACCACTTATGCCGCCTTCATATAATAGAAAGACCTATATGCACCTTAGACCAAGAAATTTCAGACCTCAATCACATCATTCTCTCCTGTTCACGGTTTCAATCACAACGAAAACATTTCTACAGGCGCCTCGAACAGCTTTCAGTCAAATTCCGTGCGAGGGTTACCACAATTCTTCAATCAAAAAATGTCCTAATCTACAAGGCAATAGTTCGCTTCCTTCAAGACACAGAACTGAAGATTTGAAGCCTCCAATACTCTGTAAGAAGAAAATAACAAACAAACATTAATGTATAATGTAAATGGTCTCAGACCAAAGGGCAAATAAATAAATACATTAATATCCATGGATCCTATGAAGTCATACCAAAGATAATCCTAACGCGCCTTTGTTTTGTTTTGATTGACGGAAAAGAAAAGTGTGGTTTTTACTATTTTCCTTCTAATTTTTACGTTTTATCTCTCCATAAGAACCTTCCCGGTGCCGTAACGAAAATATAAAAAAAAAAGAATTAGCCGAATTGGTCCAGGCGTTGTTGAGTTATGCGCTTACCAACACATTTTGGGATTCATTTTTATATTATAGATTACCGTTACAAGTACAAAGAGTAAACAAACTATCGCACTACTTTTTTTTTTTTAACTGCTTAACGTCTCTTAACAGTGATATCTTTAGAGACGGGAAAGGATGGGGGGGGGGGGCAAGGAATGGGAAGGAATTTGGCCATGACCTTTTGAAGGAAGCATCCCGACATTTGCCTGGACTGATTTGGGAAACCATGGAAAACCCAAATCCGGATGCCCGGACGGGAATTCGAACCGCCGTCCTCCCGAATGCGAGGCCAAAACGCTAACCGTTACACCACCAAGCTAGGTACCGCACTACTACATTGCATTCAAACCGTACAGCGATTTCTTGGGAAACTACATAACCTATCGAGATAAGATGTAACCTATATTGTACTTATCCACATCAGATATCCCTTTGTGTAAGTCTCATTGATCATTCTTTAGTTCATCTGTATGATGGGTAACATGTAACTCATCACTACAAAACGTATTCCTTATGTCAAGCGATGGAAGAAGCTACTACACGTGTAAGTTCGTCGAAATTCATTGATTATTTTTTGCGTGATACGTGCACAGATGGACGAAATTTCCAAATTTGTAGCTTTGACTACGATCTATGTAGATAAAAATAATAATAATAATAGCATCCTACATCGATAGTTTCCCAAAATTCGGTCAGCTAAGTTTTGCGTGTACGTGAACATATAGCATTAATAATAATTCGTATGGCATTATTATTCTGGATATCCCAGAAGGGTTCGGCCACCGATAGACAGAGTATCGATTTTCTATGCATTCGCATGCCTGCTCTTGCAATAAAACAGATTTATTTAAGTAACAGACCTCTTGTTCTGACGGACTCGTTATCAATTACTACAAAGGTCTTAGTGTTCCATTAATTGCAGTCATTTGTGACTACAACAAATTTATCCTCTCCAATTTACTTGTAATCAAGTAGCCCCACCCATGTACTGCTGTTGTTTTATTTTTTGGCCTTACGCCTCGTTGACGTTGAGATCATTAGACGCGGAAGGGACTGGAGGCAAGGAACGGGGTAGAATTCAAGCATGGCCTTTTGAAGAACCATTCCGACTTTCGCCTGGCGTGTTTTGGGGCCTAATATGAAAAAGGGAAAGGATGAAACTAGCTGCCAGCACTTTATGCCTGCTCCTGCAATAAAACAGATTTAGCTAAGTAACAGACCTCTTGTTCTGACGGACTCGTTATCGATTCTTGTAAAGGTCATAGTGTTCCATTGGCTGCAGTCATTTGTCACTACAACAAATTTATTCTCGCCAGTTTACTTGGAAACAAGTATGCCCACCCATTTACTGCTATTGTTTTCTTTTTGGCTTTATACCTCGTCGACTTCGAGGTAATTAGAGGCGGTAAGGGGCTGGGGGCAATGAGTTTTTCACGGATCTTTTGGGGGAACCACCCTGACATTCGCCTGGTGGAGCGATTTGAGGTAAACCGTGGAAAATCAAATTCTGAACAGAGCGTCCATAAATTTAAAAATGAGTTTCTTATTTTGTTATAATAGATGTAGAATGTGACTCCAGCTGTAACACTGAAATGAAACGAACAATTAATAGCTAGTCCAGTAAGCCCGAAAATATATGTATTTAAGGCAATAAATAACTATTTTTTTCCTTTATATACTTTTTATTTACCTCTTCAAAAGACAAATATACTTTATTTTTTTCTAAATAAGTTGGCAACGCTATGTGAGGTGTCCCATAAAAACTTGTAGGTCTTTTACACCTCCAGCAACTCTATCAATATTTATTATTATTATTTTTTTTTTTTTTTGATTATCGGATGAATTCATCTCAAACTAATAGAAAACGGGTAACCAGACAGAGCGGGCACAACCGGGCGAGGCTTTACACGGCTAGTTCTCAGCGCAGAGTGATTGGGGCCCGACTTACCCCCAACCTTTCACCCTAAATCGGATGGAATTTCCACCCGACCAAACCAACCTACCTGGCAAAAACGTGACCAGGAGCTTGCTTAAGACGACCCGTTTTCAGGGCCAAAGGGGCGTGGCCACGATTTAGGGAGACCAGGTCGGGTCGTCTAAATGGGCCTTTAATATTGTCTCCATTTAAGATCTTACAGAGGAATTCCCGATCTGCAACAGTCAACAGAGAATCTATGATTAAAGAATTGTTCGACTATGAAATATCAATAGCGGCCATCAGCGAATCATGGTTTTAGCTATATATCCCTGTTCATTACTAGGGATATAACGTATCAGGAGAAGATAGAATGGACGGCAAATGAGGTGTGGCTCTTCTGATAAAAGAAAAATTTAATTTCAGAAAATCCAGTTAAATTTCATAATAAATTATCTACAGGTAGTAGCTGCGGAAATAAAAACTCCTATGAGCACGTACTATATACTATCCATATATAAACTACAACGAATTAAGGTCATCTGTATTGAATGGTAGCAATTGTGGTCATCCTTCTGTTTCCTCTTTTTGACTTGTGATCATTTAAATTACCAACATATTGCATGGGGTAACGATAGCTCAGACGCTGACGGGCGCACTCTATTGAAGTCTACAGAACACCTTAATCTGGTCATACTAAGTAATGACTGATTCCAGCTACTCATACTACCATCTGCGGTGGTCATATCGACAGCCTCGCCTGATTTTCACACTATAGATAAATGGAAGATAAAAAGTAATTCGTTGGGATCCGATCATTTACCAATACACATAACAAGTGGAACTGAATTAATCTGGCGTAAAAGTACTATGCCAATACACCCTGCAAAATCGACGAAGCTTCATGGTCGACGTACCAGTCTGGTATTTCAGAGGATCTAGCTAACTTTAACACTAAATTGTCCGTAAATGAAACCTACTTTGCCCTAATATCAAGTAATAATAGTTTGGCGACTAAATCGACCCCCGCCGTGAAACAGCTGCTAACTAAAATAAAATATGAATCCTTCTGGTGGAATGCAGTGTGTTCAAAAAGAACTAGCAAAACGCAGGATGGCCTTGAATAGATACCGGAAAGAATAGACGCTCAAACAATATCTGAAATTTAAACGGGAGGACGCACAAACTAAAAGTTTTTAAAACACAGGAAAAAAATAGGAATTAATTAAATACGGCAATAGCCTAAATAAATACTCCAGGGTTTCGGATGTTTGGAAAAAAGAAGTCAGATTATTAAAAAATTAAATGTAATCCGACATCTTGACGATAATTGGGTTTGGTTGGAAGACATTGCATAGAGGATGACACCTTCTTTATGCTCCATTTCCCCTCAGCTGCCCCTGATTTTGAAGAGGATATCTCTCATCCAATTATGATTACTTTTATAGACTGCGATTAGAAAAAGCGCTCCCATCAACCTAGAAACCTAGAATACATTCCCAGGAAACGATAATATCCATTACCTAATGCTCCCGAATCTTCCTTCAAATGCTCGGGATTTATTACTCAACATCTTTAATCAAATATGGGCAGCGCAAGGAATTGCTTGACGATGGCGTGGACAACCCAACTGATCTTACCTGTATTAAAATCTGATAAAAATCCCCTTCACCAGGGTTCGTCAAGGGCAACAGCATTGACATACTGCGTGGGGAAGACTCTTGAGAGAATGATTAAGACCAATGTAGAAGCTAACGATTACTTCCTCAATCTCAACTTGGCTTTCGGAAAGAGGACGGCACAATATATAATTTAATTAGTTTGCAAACAGATTTTATCACCTCCTCAAAAGAAAAATTGTATGGTCCCTCAGTTTCTAGATATATATTCAGCAAATGAAAATGTACAAATCTCTATTCTATAGAAAAATTAAACGGTCTGGAATTCCCTGAAAGGTTAGTATATGTCATAAGAACTTTGTTGTGGGAAATGACAGTCTTTATGCGATACAGGTATTAAATCATAGGGACAAGAAAGCTCATCACTGAACGGCCTCAAGGGGCTATTTTTAGACCTGTACTATATAAACCACATATGTGGGTCTGGAAAAACTAAGCCTTCCAAACACCCGAATTCTCCAATATACAATAACATATGTATATATTTTTTGGCGCTGTCATTGAAGAAAGCTCTAATTAACGTATCCTCGACGGTGAAAAAATGGACAAAGCAAGATAGATGCGCATTTATCTGCACAAACACTAGGTATCAAAGAATGTATGAACAACAATCAGCTTTTTCGATATACACCGCAGAAGCTAAAGCTATTTTAAAGGTAGTAGTGTACTGGTTACACTAACTGAACTGAGACAAAGTTTTTAACCCTCTCAGACTTTTTTTTTAACTGCTTAACGTCTCTTAACAGCGAGGACTTTTAGAGACGGGAAAGGATGGGGGGCAAGGAATGGGAAGGAATTCGGCAATGGCCTTTTGAAAGAAGCAACCGGCATTTGCCTGGAGTGATTTGGCAAACCATGGAAAACACAAATCTGGATGCCCGGACGGGATTCGAACCGGCGTCCTCCTGAATGTGAGACGAGAACGCTAACCGTTACACCACCACTCTCGGTCCAGACTCTCAAAGTGTAATTAATTCTATCCAAAACAAATATTAGAGTAAGAGAATTAACAAATACGTAATAAACATAGTACAGTAAGTAGTTTAATGGTCTATAAGAAACAGATTCATCAACCTTCTCTGGATTAAGGCTCATGCAGGGGATACCTATAGTGAAAAAGTAGATCAGATGGCAAAAAAAGCAACTAGAATTGGCGTCATCCTCAATATTCGGATACCAAACACGGAATATCTAACAGAAGTAAAAATCAAGGCACTGAACAACTGGCAATGCGAAGGGGGCACTGGTAATAAACCAAGGGTACAATATTATGATACTATCCTGTCCCGGATTCCCACCTGCCCTTGGTTTTCCGGCTCACCGGAGCCTACTGGCG